>JANHFM010001320.1:376482-401279 GCA_032468115.1 Grayia smithii
TGCTGAACTGCAGCTAGCAGTCAGCTGAAGTAGCCTGCAGTACTGCACTCTAACCACTGCGCCACCTCGGCTCTTATGTAGATTTGCTACACAAACAAAATAGGGACCCATGAAACAAGTGAAAAGGATAGCAGCTATGTCACTCTACAGTGTAACAAAGTGACAGCATGGTAAAGATTGGAACCAAAAGAGGATGAATAATTAATGGGCAAGCTGAGGCAAAGATTGAAACATAATTGTAGAGACATAATTAAACAAATTTGGATAATATTAAAATGAATGTTTCAGTACAAAATACACTAAAATAGTTGCCATGGCATTGCTTTTTGAAAATATTAGAAATTACTGTTTAATAGAACATTGGTCCTAGTTGGCCTGTCTCAGTTGTATTTGATGAAATAAGACTGACATATAAATTTATGGGGCCCTCAAATACATACAATTCTTCCCATTGGGTCCTGTTACTCAAGTCTAGCCTCCAACACCTTTCCCCAGATTCCTTACTCTAAAAATGCTTTCTAGCTATCTGCAGAGCCTTTTCATCAATAGCTGTCAATTTGCTATCTACTTCTCTGTTGGGAGACCCATTTGTATATGGCTCAGAAGTCTTAGCTGATGTTTCTGGGGTCAATTCTAATACATCCAGATGTGTTGAACTACAACTCCCTTCATCCTCAAGCAGCACAATTCCACAGAACATATCAGGTTCATTCTGGTTTAGAATCCTATGGGAAACTGCTGCCTAAGGATGCAGGGAATTGTAGTTCAATATGTCTAGGTAGACCAGACCATGTCTGTAGGTAGACTAGACCAAGAATCAACTACATAGGATAACTAAAATTTTTATTGAGATTGGTTATAAAAACAGAATCTTGCAAATTGCTTATATAACTATCTACCTTCTTATAACGAATAAAGTGAATAAGGAAGCACTCCCCAGTTCAATGAGGCACTTACATAGGCTGTTTCTTGTAGACTTAAAAAAGTTTTCATTCATCATCACTCTAGTAACAGAACTTACATATCTGTCAAGGTAATCTTCTTTACTGTCTAAATCACCTCCCATGTCAGCCTTGGTTCCTGCCCCCTATGCATCCAGAAAACCCTGAGTCAAGGTTATAGAACAAAATGCTCCTCTCCTCCTCCTCTGCTGCCAACTCCTCCAGATCATCTAATAAGTCCTGTAACACAGCTATGCACTGAGACCAGGAGAGTTATCTGGGCTGCAAGCAAGCTCTCTTTCAATTGCAGCCTCCACTCAGCAGTGTTTACAGGTCTAAAGAGAAGTTGTCCACCAGAGGATGAGGGGGGTGATAAAATTGCATTCTCCCCCAAAGTAGACCTGAGGAGCAAAACAGGAATCAATGGATGCTGGCGAAGTTGGCAGAGACCCTGAGGGTTTCAATTCCATTGTGTAGTCCCCTTGCCCTTCCAGACAATCCAATTGGTTAGAGAAAAAAAGGGAAAACTGAAAATGGGAAAACTAATGCTAATGACCAAGCAATGGCAACTTCTGGAGCATCAGAGGAGGAGAAAATGACTCCTTTCTCCATTGTCCCTGCTTGTCCACAGCAGTTCCTATTGGAGCTCAGCACAACCAGGTTTCTTGAAGGGCAAGGAAGGACCTGGAATGCTACAGACCTGCAGGCCCCATGGTAGATATCTCCACTGGCTTAAGAACTTCTACCCTCTATTATATAGTAGCCAACTGGATGTGTTTGTGAAACTCACTCTGTCAGTTCCCAGTAACAATTTTTAAAGCAAAATGCCTATGATTTTACAGGTAGTATTATTACTCACAAAGAGCCTAACCTTCCTTGAATGTACAGCTTTGCTCTTAAAACTATCCAACCTGGCTAGTGTTGACAAAGAGCATCGACAGGCCCATTCATTAGCTTTCAGAAACAGAAAGTAGAATCTAGAAATTCCAGCATTTATCTGTGGCTGGTCCCTGCATTGGAAGGCTGGTAATAATAAACAGGAAACTCACTCAAAATATGCAACAGTTCCCATAAAGAACTGGAGTAAAATGTTTTATCAACTAAAGGAACACAGCTGTTGCAAGATTGCTACTCCCTTAAGTTGCTTAAGCAACCAAATCCACCTAAAACAATAATCAATATTTGTTTTGCATTAAGGAAGTGATAGCTGGGAGAAAAAAAATATTACCTCTTGCTTGGGGTATGAGCATGCACTTCCTGAAAGGAGAAAAAGCTGATTGAGATCTCATTCTGAAATGCAGGCAGAGATAGACACAGCATCCCAGACAAGAGATGCTATGACAGGGGTCTTCTAAATCAAGATACTTCAATATGTTATAATTCTTGGAATTCCCAGCCAATATTTCTAAGTGTGTAGCCCCAACATACTTGGAAAATGCTAAAAGGATAACCAGGCTACTGTCTGGGGACTTCTCAGAACTGAAGTCCACAGATCTTTAAGCTGCCAAGATTTGAAACCACTAATGTAGAGAGTACCTAGGTTGTTATAAGTTTTGACTAGGATTGTAATTATCATCACTTGGGAGAAAAGAAGCAGTTACCTCTATAAAAATCTGCATGATAATGCTTGAATCCTTAGATCAGATCTAGAGTTGATCCTAATTCACTCATCAACTTCCGTAGAATGTATATAATTGCTAGTGATTTCAAATACATTGAATCTGCTTCCTGATCTTGGGTTCCAACAGTATTATTTGTATACTGTTGGACACAGTATACAAAATTGAATACAGCATTTCAAACCTGCCACAAAATCACATAAGGGGGCTTAGTAGATCTTTGCTGTAAGAAAAAATATATGAGTAAGTTCAAAAACAATTTATCGTTCCCATCTTTCTGTAGAACAGGTGCTGAAAACAACTAAAATCTCAAAATCCCCATTCTGATCTTTTAGAATTCAAGACTCAGTTAAAAAAAAAAGATCATCAAAGCCTTAAAGAGTATATGTATTGGTTTCTGTAACTCTTAATAATGAAGAGTAAGAATAACTACTAAGAAGGACCCCTGAAGTGCTTTAGTCTAGAAACAGGCAATCTGGTTTTCTCCAGATCTTTTAGACTAAAATTGCCATTAGAATGGTCAATTGTCAGGGATGATGGGACCTGTACTTTGTAACATTTAAAGGTACCAGTTTGTCATCTCTAAAATCCTAATCTAATCAGGCAGGATTGTACATTCCATTTTCCCCTCTTTAATAGACGTTTTTGGGGAGAGAAGGATGGAAGAAACAGTAGAAAAAGGTATGTGGAAAATATCTATATTTAGGTCATTTAAACCTTATGGAAGAGGGTAAGTACATAGTAAACCCTTCTGGAACCCAAACTATATTTATGTGAAATCACTGGCACTTATACAATGTAGTATACCACAATGAGGCTTCATATTTGACATTATGTGAACTCAACCAATATGATTTTTATACAACAGTTTATGCTTTAATGTACAACTAGAACTCAACAAACTGTAGTTTATTTAATAAATCATAATTCAACAAACCATAGTTTAGTATGCTGCAAGAAGGTCGGGAAAACTTCCCTGACACTATTGCTTCTCCCTTCACAGTACTTGTAAAAATATTGAATTTGGGGGAGAAATTGGACATAGAGATTGCCAAAATGGAGAAGGATAAAATTAATACAGATTAAAAGAATTTAAGAGGACAAAAACATGGATTACATCATGAGCTGCTCTCAAATTTATGATTAGCAAACTGAACTCTGCTTCCTGGTTTTCTAAAAATATAAAAACCACTTGCATTGTTGAAACTGAGTAGTGAAGCAGAGTTTAGGCATTTAAGTCAATTAAAAAAAAATGCCTATATTCTGGAAAATGAAGGGTTGAGGTTTGAAAACTAAAACTCTACATGGATACGCAATCTCAGGAATTATACAAGAATCTTACAGATAAATATCTTTCCCTTGCTCATCAAGAGAAATTTGATGTATACAGTATTTTATTGATGTATCTCCTGAGAACTTTTGAAATAATATAATACAATCTTAATCCTTCATAAATAGGTCTCAATAATTAAAACAGTGTTTATCTTTAGGTAAGCATTTGTTTGTATGCAGTCTTGAGCCAGAATGCAAGTTTTTATGCAAATACAATCTCTTGAAATTCAAATCTTAAGAGAATTTGTGTCTGTATCACAAGACACACATATATGCATCCTCACACTCCTTACAATAAGGTGCAATTTATGTATAATCCCAAACTCTTGAGATTGTATTGTGTCATGGCCTTTAGCTTGAAATGAAGAATAAAAAGGTGTAAAAAATGTATGTGTAGATCCCGATTTTAAACTGTTTAAGGATCCTCTGAAATTATAAAGAGTTCTAATTAGTCAGGAGCTGCCTCAATCATTTCAATGGAACTAAGCATGGCTGAGACTGTATCACCTTGTAAAAGACACCACCTGTATATTAAATCGCAAGACTTCTGGTCCTCCCTTCCAGTGCTGGAACTCCTAGCAAATACCACGCAGATCAACCCAAATGATAGACTTCACAAGGGACCAAATTGGTCCTTATTTCAGTGAGCCCGTTCAGTAAAACTTCCAAAGCCCGGAGGCCATGGAAGAATTTTCTGTACATCTTGGGTGGGGGTCGAGTGGGGGACAATCAAAAGCCGCCTTCCAATCATAGAATGAAATACAGAACGTGTCAGACTCTTTAAAGGTTAAGATCCATAGGTAAGCATACATTGAGAAATTAATATGAAATGCTTTACTTATCCCACACACCCCACACAAAAAAAGCTTGCAGTGTTTATATGGTCGGATCTGGCCCTACGTCTTTAGTAAAGCCTCGCCCGTTTTCGATCGATAACGCGCTTCAGTCTAGTAAATGCAATCTTCCCGAGCTTTGAGCTGGCGATGGATCTGTTGGAAAGAACTTTTACGGCCAGGTAAGGGTAGCAGAGGAGAGGGTGTGAAGGATCACCTCCAGCAAGTCTAACTGATGCCATCTCCTGTCAGGTTCCCCCGACATTTGAGTTAAGTGTATCATGTATTCGCAGGATAACTGTAAAACCGGCATTGCGCCTGGCAATACAGCAGCAACTTTCTTCAAAGCGTAAATCGCTGACTGTATAATCCCAGACAGCGTTTAGGATTGCAACTATGTATCCAACCATTCAGACTGGATTGTTTGACGGAAGAAAACGAAAGGGAAAGAGATAAGGAGAGAGGGATATGTACCATTTAAAATCAACAGGACAGAAGGGGACAGGACAAATTTAGGTGTGTCCAGTGTCGGGTCTGAAATCAGTTGGACATCTGTTAAGGCGGCTTAGCTTCGCCATCTGAAAGCAAAGGGTTAGAGAGCAAAAAAGTAAGAAGGAAAGAAAAATTATTTGGAAAAAAATGGGGAAAGGTTAGGGTTAGGCAGGAGGGAAGGAAGGAAATCCAATCAAAGGCAAAGAAAGAAACGGGGATCACTCAGAATAAGAAGGGGGACAGGGGGGGAAAAGAGCAAGAAAGAAAATAGAAAAGCAATACAAAACCAAATTCGTATTAAAAACGGAAGTTAAAAGAAAGGGAGGGAGAGGGAGAACACCTGAATAGAAAAGATGTAATCTAAATTTAGGAGAAGAGGCTCCCCACGTCCGAAGCCGCGTCAAAAGGAGAAAACCCGCTGACCCGAAATAGGCGTCCACTTGCAGGAGCAGCAGGCAGTAAGTGGCGGCTGTGGCTACTAGAGAAGCGCGCAGAGGCAGCAGCGCGGTCTTCCCCGGCGGCAGGCGCATGGTGCCAGCTTCTGCTGCTGCGTCGCGATCCGCCGCTTCCCTGGCTCGGCATGGCGCTGCGCTCTCAGCGCCCGGTGCTCCCGCATCAGTTTAAAAAGGCACCTGGGCGGGCGAGGGACGCCCTCTCTCGGTCCCGCCTCCCAGCTGGAGGGCGAGGGCAAAAGGCCGCTGGAGGTGCGGCTCGCCTCAGGGGCTAAGGGGTGCGCGGATCCCTCGTGGAACCTCGGGCCGGTCTTCTTGGCCCTTGGCTGCATTTGGGCTTAGAGGATGGCTGTCAGGACACAAGAAGGGAGATGCACCCTCGGTCATCAGGGGTATTTGGGCCTCTAGGCTACCGCATTATAAGGAATAGCGGGCTGGTTGTGTTGTTCTGAGTTTGTAAAGGGCCTTGTCCCCGCTCCCGTGGAAAACAGACAGCATTTGAGATTGCACCATTTACCAACTACAATTTAGCCAGCTTCGTTTTACCTTGTTGTTCAAACGCAGTCAGGAAGGCCAGTTTCTGATTCAGTTTGTTGTAAAGAATCCAGAACATCAGTGACTGGGTCACCCAGGATCCTAGGTCATTTGGAGGGCATAAGCTAGAGGTCTTCAAAGTTGGCAGCTTTAAGATTTGTGGACTTCAGCTCCCAGAATTCTCCAGCCAGCTA
This sequence comes from Grayia smithii, assembly GCA_032468115.1. NCBI lineage: Eukaryota > Metazoa > Chordata > Lepidosauria > Squamata > Grayiidae > Grayia > Grayia smithii. The sequence continues at coordinate 382,880 of JANHFM010001320.1, forward strand.
TGCTGGCTGGATAATTCTGGGAGTCGAAGTCCACAAGTCTTAAAGCTGCCAACTTTGAGACCTCTGGCATAAGCCCTGGCCAGCCCCTATTTACTCACTTGAAGTATCCGCTGAACAAGATGTACCAGACAGGACTTTACACTATGCCCTCCTCCTACTTTTCCATTTTAACCTTCCATATTTTCCCAGCATGGTTTAACACACTCACATCTCATGGAGAAGAGGAAAGTAAACTTCCTTACTAACTGGTAGAGCTGAGAACTGTCCCTCCAAAGGCACTCTAAAAAAGAATTTTAAATAAATAAATAAATAAATAAATAAAGTTTATGCCCTAATAAATGGGTACACCAGCATAGATATGCTGTTGGGAATTCTGGATCTTGTAGACAAATTCAGCTTGAAAGGCAACAAATGTTTACAGATTAAGACTTGAAAGGGACCTTGTAGGTCATTTAGTCCAACCTCCCACCCAAGCAGGAGACCCTACACCATTTCTTACAAATGGCAGTCCAATCTCTTCTTGAAAGTCTCAATTGATGAAGCTCCCACAACTTCCAAAGGCAACTTCTGTTCCATTGGTTGATTGTTCTCACTGTCAGAAAATTTTGTCTTATTTCCAGGTTAACTCTCTTTGTTCAGTTTCCATCCATTATTCCTTGTCTGGCCTACAGGTGCTTTAGAAAATAGCTTGAAGATCTAGAAAATAGCTAGAAAATGTAGGAGAGCTATGGCAGATATGATCATAGTTTAAGCAGGGATCATAATCTAGCTATATTCACACAAGCATTATTGGAAAATGCTTACAATATATATAGTTTGTGGAAGCATTGGGACAGAAGAAGAGCACTGTCCAAAGCATCATTGAGCATGGAAATGTAGAGCTTTTGTTGGAGGGTGCAGAGAGTCCAGTGTGGGTATCCCAGATTAGGGCAATCTGGCTGACATTCTTTGAATTTAAGGTATCCATTTCTTAGAAAAATAACAAATCGTACAATAAGAATGTATGGTTCGAATTATTTCTAAGCCACTTGATTAAAAAAAACTGTTCTAAACAGATAACAAAGTTATTAAGATATAAAATTTTGGGAGATTTCAGGATTAGGGAAAAGATTTTGTCCCTTTCTCATAAATATGAACATCTGAGACCATCTGATGATATGGAGAACAACAAAGAAGTATTAAACAAGATTCAAAAATTCCATATATATGGAATTGGTCAACTTGAGAAAAAATTATAAATTGATTAGATAGGGGAAGCTAGTTACAAAAGTGCTATTATTCCTTATTTAGGGTTTTCCAGGAACTTCTGGTTGGGTTTTTTTTTATTATTATATTTTTCTTTTTTTGAAGCCCAAGCAATTATAACAAGGCTTTCAAGTTGTACAGGAGTTGTGCCTAATTAACCTAGAGTACAAGGAAATGATATTATTTCACGCCAGAAGTTTAATTGACAGTATTTATTTGCATGATTATTTGCATCTCTAATTAAAATCTAAAGGGTTTGATTTAGTTGGCTGAATGTCATTAGTTAAAGTTTGGTGTGCAAGATGAATCCATTCAAAAGCAAACTCTTTTGAACTATTCAAAACTGATGCACATTCAAGAAGAAAGGGTGAAAAAAACACCAAATAACAAATTATAATGTAATATATTTTATGTTTTTATTTTAATATATTTATCTTCATTATTGCCATTACATTTGCAAATGTATAAGATATATGGATTCACAGATGGGCAAAGTTATGTTTTCAGGATTTTATTGAATGTCATAATTGGCTAGGATTACATGTTGCACTAAAGCATAAAGCATGATTTAAAGCACAGCACCTGAGTTGCCATAATATGCCAACATTACCAAAACAACCACATTGTGGTTATATTCATGTATCATTGTAAAACATGACATCTTTGGTTTGGTTTTTCTCAGTGTGTTGTGTGACTATGATGGTCATAGTATGTTGTATAAGGCACTCTCCTTCCTCTGACATGAGTGGATTTCTGGGCACAGCTATGGGAGTTGTCAGAATCATCTCTAGCACTTCCAGAATAGTGGCAATACCAGTAAAGTTGGATGTCTGTACTTTACAACATACACTTCACCAGAAATTGCTCATTTGAAGGTCAGGGAAGTGTTAAGAAATTCAAGCCTGGTACAAGTCCTACCTCTACTCACATGTCATGTGGGCTAAAATGGGTTTATCGGCCAACACTGAAGGTTGCCTTGAAATATACATTTGATCAAAAAAAGAAAAAGAAATGAAGAATTTTGGTAGTAACAAAGAGGAAGTTAATTTATAATTGTATTTAAAATTGCTGCCAAGATTGAAAGCTACCTGTCTGTATTTTTTCCTTTTTATCCCTTTATTTTCTGGGTTTTTTTTACTTTTTTCCTTGCCTGTATTTTTAGCTTTCTCTTTGAATTCTTTCTTTTGAAAATGTTCAATATGATGCATGTTGCAGAACTTACTTCACATAAATGTCGATGGAACTGGAGGTGGCAGAATATTAGAGCTGAAATAGTAGCTTAATAAAAAAAAATAGCAGTATTTTGAAAATAAAAATAAAAAATCCTTAAGAAAGAGGTAGGTGAAGGATTTTTTTTTTGGAATATTCTTATGTTTTTTAAAAACACAGAAGAGTGAAGAGAAAGGATAATGGTAGAAAGATAAGAGAGTGTTTATTTTGCTCTCACTTTCAGTCTAAACTCTAATATTTCTGTACAGATTAATAATAGCATCAATGCCATCCTTGACAATGCTTCATTTGCTAGAGTTAATGTAGTTCAGCTTGCCTCATGTGAAAGAAATGCTTAGATCCATGGCGAACTTATGGCACGCGTGCCACAGATGGCACACAGAGCCATATCTGTGGGCATGCAAGTGTTGCCCTAGTTCATCTCCAGCGCACATATGCGCGGCGGCCAGGTGATTTTCAGGCCTCCCGGGCCCACCTAGAAAGCCTCTTGAGCCTGGGGAGAATGAAAAACTAGTCTTCTGGACCCAATAGAAGTTGGAAAAATGGGCCTTTTCTGGCCTCCGGAGTGCCTCCGGGGAGTGGGGAAGGCCATTTTTGCCCACCCCAGGCTCCTAGAAAGCCTCTGGAGCCTTGGGAGGGCAAAAAAACAGGCCTATCGGGCCCACCATGCCATCACATTGCACATGCTATGTTGCACTTACCTGCATGAGGGCAGGACGTGGGGCGCATTGAATTATGGATGTGGGCATACACATGCGCGACACACACACACACACCGCAACCCCACTTTTGGCACACAATGGCAAAAAGGTTAGCCATCACTGGCTTAGACTGTTAAAAACATGTGATTAAAGAACAAAATGGTCCTATGTTAGAAACAATGTTGGTGGTCACTAAGATATTCAAAATTAAGCAATACTTGAAATAAACCCCAGTTTAATTTTTTTTCTGAAGGAAAAATATATGTAGACTCATGTTTCTATAGATAGGAACATCACTGTTGGGACCAGGAATGTTTTATTTATCAGGATATCAGGACCAGGAATGTTTTATTTATTTTTTTACATGGCTATCAGGTCTGGGCTGCAAAATTCTAGAAAACCACTTGGTGGCACTTATGGCTTTGTCTTTCTTTTTGCTGCCATCTAGTGTGCATCTGAATATTTGCAGTTCAAATTTAGTAGCCCATTCCTTCATGTCTCATTCAAGTAGAAATGACAACATAAAACATAAATCCAGTCTATAAACCTAAGTTTGTCATGCTACAGATCTTGTTTTGCATAAACCCCAAATCATCCCCATTCAAGTTTGGATGCTATGGTAAATCAATATATAACCAGATGATCAGTATTTATCCATTCCTTCACCTTTGGGACAGTGGTGGGATTCAAAACATTTTACTACCGGTTCTGTGGGCGTGGCTTTGTGGGCATGGCGTGCCTTGGTGGGCGTGGCAGGAGAAGGACACTGTAAAATCCCCATGTCCTCTCGATCAGCTGGGACTCAGGAGGCAGAGAATAAATGGGGACGGGGCCAGTCAGGGGTGGTATTTACCGGTTCTCCAGAACTACTACTCAAAATTTCCACTACCGGTTCTCCAGAACTGATCAAAACCTGCTGAAACCCACCTCTGCTTTGAGAACAATCCTTTTTCTGCTTCTTTTCTCTTTCTTTTAGGAATCTAATTTTGAATGAAATGAATCCATCCATATCTTGCCTACTGAACTGATTCCAGCCTGGAGCACTTCTGGGATCTATTTCCGATGACCACCTGCAGGCAACATGGCCCCTGATGTTTTCAGAAGTTCTTCCATGGCAGGCTTAGGTGCTTTATTTATGTCAGGCATGTATATTTCACATAAATGTTCAAAGGGACTTCTTATAAGATAAGATGCTCAGGCCTTTTCTGATCTTTAATATCCAACTTTTGCACTGTTCATTTTGGGATTTTTAACATTGTTCAGCACTTTCTTGGCACTTTTTCCACTCCTGCTTTGCCAAGAATGATGGGCAGTATGTGCACTGTATGTACATACACCCATACTTTCCATTGCTTGTAATTGGGAGAACGAGCTTGTCATTTTTGTTTCCCAAACTCCTGGCTCTTCGGTATTTTTCTGAGTGTGTGTAAAATGCTTTTCTCTGGGCAGCAGACTAGAACTTTAATGCATGTTTGTGTGCGTGTGTGTGTGCGCGCGCACTTGCACACACATGCATGCATGCACACACACAATGTCTAATTATATTTACTTCTTATCAATCATGACAGGAGGTTTAAACAGAGAACAATATACAGATCTGCTGCATACCTTGCACTAAACGAAAAACAACCAGACATCACACTTTCTCCTGTTGTGCAGTTTGTAAACAGGTTTTTTTTTTTAAATGTAAGTTGAAACAATAATGATGATGATGATGATGATGATGATGATGATGATGATGATGATGTGCAGGGTTACCCAAGCCAACTGTGATACATTTGAGAAGTCATGATTGAGTGAATCACGTCTGGCACAAAGATTGATCTGGGGGGGGGAGGGTCTTCATCCATGCCCAACATTTTGTTGTCTTCCAAAAGTTTCATGCTTCCTATAAAAGCAGTTTTAATTGCAGCAAAGTGGGACTTGGGAAATTACAGTCCAGAGGATTAATCTTTAGCTGTCAAAGGCACTTCTTCTGGAATCTCCTTTTTCCCATGGTAATTAAGCAAGAAAAAAAAATGAAAGATTTCTACCAGTATTTCCAACTTGGATTAAAAACACAGATGTTAACTGTGGGCAGTGCAGGTTTTGTGCACATACACAGCAACTAAGTTTAGAAAAATTGATTTGTGTTAGACCTAATAGAATTTTGTCTTAAGTGACACAATAGAGGAAGATTTCCTTGGCAAGACATAACAAATAGCTTCATCCCTGTGGATCTTTTTTCTTCTTAAAATACCTCTCCCTGGCCATTAAGCTGAGGCACCATGCCTACATCTGTTGTGCTTAAGGATAATGAATTCAAACAAACCATCTCATTCCCTCAGATTTAGCATCTAAAAAGACACAGCCATGAGAATTTGTTCTCACAGGGTCCAAAGAGAACTGCCCGATATCATATCTGGCTGTTTCTATAACAAGAGACAGATGGAAAATGTCTCTCCCACTTAAAGGGAATTACTTTTAGCCCTTTACATAGAGTGAGTGGGAGAAAGAGACACAAAAATTTGAACACTGATTGCAGAAGAAATAAAACACATATTTGATACATAACAGTTGCTTTTGATACATATGCTATTTAGCATTTCTGAGAGAGAGAGAATACAAAGACTGGAAATTACTTTGAAGTAATTCAATGTGAGAATCTCTTTACCATCAGTTTTCTTTTGAAATACCCCCAATAGAAAGTTCACCACGTTCCAAAACTATCTGTTCAATTGTTGAATAGTTGATAACATATGGGCAATTTCCTTGGTGTCCAGCTGACATCTTCCTTGTACTTTAAATCCATTTTTTTTTCTTGTCCTGATTTATGGAACAATTTGTCCCTTTTTCTATAGGACAAGCTTTCAGATACTTGGACAGTTATCATGTTTCTCTAAAGTCCTCTCCAAGCATCTTACAGTGGTTCTCCACACTGAAAATGCTCCAATTTTTCAGTATCCTTCCTAAAATGTGTCCAGAATTGAATGTAATATACTAACTGCACCTGACCAATACAGAATATGAGTTCTCTTAATCTTAACTCTACATGTTTTCCTCTACCTATAACATAGGATTTGATCTGGATTTGCATTTGATGAAACCTAGCATTCCATGAAGGCAGAAAAGTATGTGTCTTAACTTATGCCAATAGCTTATTCCAGTTATTCCTTATTTAGAAACAGACTTTGATGTCCATCTCCACAAACCGAGCTAATGGTCCAACCTTCCTCAATCATTGGTCCTCAAGAAATGGTTAGCAAGATTAGATGGATAGAAGATAGAAGGGAGGAGAGAGGAGAGAGGGAGGGAGGGAGGGAGGGAAAATATGGGTAATATATAGATGCTATTTTTATTTATTGCTTTAAATAAATAAAGCTCTATCTTTTATATCAGGAGCCATGGTGGCGCAGTGATTAAAATGAAGTATTGCTGTCAACTGCAAGCCATTTGATTCTCACCAGCTCAAGGTCGACTCAGCCTTCCATCCTTTCAAGGTTGGTAAAATGAGGACCCAGATGGTTGGGGGCAATATGCTGACCCTATAATCTTCTTAGAGAGAGCTGGAAAACACTATGAAGCAAGTATATAAGTCTAAGTCCTGTTGCTATCATAAAATAGAACATACAAAAATATTTAGTACTGTGCATCCAAAACAATTTCTGTATTGTGGGATTTGGAGGGCTCTGTAAGCTTAATTGTTTTCTTGCAGATGTTTTAACTGGATTTAAAGTAAGAAATTGCATGTATATTTTTTACATAATTGGCAAATATGTGAATTTGTTAGAAATACAGAGGAGTCTATGGAACCTGTGGAGCAGGTCCTAGGTTGCCAATCTCTGCCTTCGGAATGTTTCTGAGATAAATTTCCCAGCAATTCTTACTATTGAACTGTTGTTCAGATTCAGATTCATCTTCAGATCCAGCGCTTACCTTTACTCCCCTGATCAGAGAAAGACAAACAAGTTGCCTTTGAGAAACAACTGAAATATCTCAGTAACACAGTCTTTAAAAAATTGAAAGATTATTGGATATTATCAAGTATCTGAGGAACTAGTGATGCAGAAGCTAGTTCTCTCTTGCATCAGAGAGCAGAATTAGAACTAATGGAGAGAAATTGTAAAGAGGAACAGATAATGGAAATTGCACTAAGAAGAGCAGTTTATCCCAGGAAGCGAGTACCTCCATTTTACTAATTGCGTTTAAGCAGAGACTGAAGAGCTAACTAGTAGTCAGTAGCATTTGCTACCTCAGATCTGGGTCAGAATGAACAAAAGCAACTTTACCTGTTAAATGTCTACATGTTCACAAAGAGCAAATGAGTTGTTTCCCTGAAGCAGCCTTTCATCAATGTTGGGGGAAAAAAAATCAGTTCCTACCTTGGATCTCGGTGTTCTCAAAACAACACAAATCCGTTCTAATATGTTATGGTTTAGGAATCGCAAACTCACATATACTTGGCAACTACACTGCGGTTCAAAATATCTTCTTGAACAAAGACAGCACTGCTGCAGTGGTTAGAGGACAGACTGTTTTATTGCTTAACAGCCAACTGCCCGGCTGATAAGATGAAGATAAAATTATGCTCCAATTTCTTTACAGTGAGGTGCCAATATTTAGCAAGGAGATTCCCAAAGGACTATTACCACAAAAAAAGGGGAAGGAGCAGGACATGCAGGAGAGTCTTACTTCCTGAAAGATTCCTTCTTAAAGTCAATTGATAAGTTAAATGTTGATCAATTATATATGATATATATTGTGATAGCAATAAGGTAGAATTTGAGAAAACTCAAAATGCCCAACTCAAGCCACTGCTGCTTTTCATAAAAAAAATACTCCTTGCTATAAACTTTAAACTTACCTTGTAATTAAAATTCAAGAAATCTGCAAGGACAATGATGGTGAACCTTTTAGAGACCAAGTGCCCAAACTGCAACTCAAACACACTTATTTATTGCAAAGTGCCAACACAGCAATTTAACCTGAATATTGAGGTTTTATTACCTAAAATAATCATAAACAAGGCAGAGTTCAGCTAATTGTTCTAAGAAAAACTTTTATGCCCCTTCATTTTTTTTCTGGTTTTGAAATATTACATTTAGCAACAATAAAAAAGAAAACTTTTGTAATATCATTTCTTTCCCTCCCTCTCTTCCCTCCTCTCTCTGTGTCTCTCTCTGTCTCTGTGTGTCTGTCTGTCTGTCTCATCTATCTATCTATCTATCTATCTATCTATCTATCTATCTATCTATCTATCCATCCATCCACCCATCCATCCATGCTCTCCTGCCCAGCTTTACGTGTCATATGAATCCAACCACTTGGCCTGTGGAGGGGGAGTGGAGGCTGGCAGGCAAAGCCAAGCGTTAGAGATCCACACAAAATAAGGGAACTCCAACCTAGAGCCTGTCCAGGAGACACATAAACCTTCCCTCTCCCTCTCATCCCCCGTGGTGGGGCCCTTGGCAGCCTGAGTGCAACTCCCTCCTCGAAGGCGACCAGCAAGCAAACAAACGTGGTGCTCCAGCTAGGAGGCAGTGGCACAGAGCCCCACCTCCAGCCAGAAGCCGAGTGGGCAGAGTGCACACCTTCCCCTGCTGCCGAGGCACTAGTGCTGGCCAGGAAGGACACGCAAGCCAAACATTTGGAGCCATGCTCGGCGGACTTTGCAAGTGGGCTCAGCGGGGCCACTTAGCGGGGAGGGAGACCCTGGCCCATTTGGTTCCCTTCAGCATGGGGTGGACACACAGAGGGTGGAGGAAATCTGTGCCTTTCGCTCTTCAGCCCTCAAAGGGTGACTGGGAGGGGAGGGTGAGGGGTGGGCCAGCCAATGGTGGGATCACCCGACAGGGAGCTGCAGCGGAGGAATGAAAGAGCCCACAGTTTGTTGACATCCGCCCTATACTATGCTGGGGCGACAGCACACGTGCCCAAAGAGAGGGGCCTGCGTGCCACCTCTGGCACACATGCCATAGGTTCGCCACCAGGGGTGCTAGGATTTATTCTAATTGCTTTTCCACAAACTCAATACACTATGATATAACAACATTTTGAAATTTATTCCTCTCTGAAATTATGTAAAAATATTATGTCTGCCTGATACAGTTGTTTATATATATAGCACGGGGTGTTACATATTCTATATCATTTTTCTTTCAGTTTGTCAAGAGCATTTGCTCTTCTGAAATAATACAATTCGGTTTTATTTAACCTAGAAATATTTTTAACTTTCCACTAGATGGCACCATTAGCTCAAATAATAGAAAAAAAAGAATAGAAAACTGTTTAGAATTCTACTAAATAAATAACGTTTTATTCTGTTCGGTTGACGAAATTAAAATTACAATAATCAATTATATTTTCCATTCCAGATTATTAGCAGCTTCTTCCTTCCTTCCTTCCTTCCTTCCTTCCTTCCTTCCTTCCTTCCTTCCTTCCTTCCTTCCTTTCCATCTCACCATTTCATACCACAAAAGGATTTCTATTATACATTTCACTCATTTTTTCTGTTACAAATATATAGTCCATACAGAAAATTGGATACTTCTAGAAAATGGATAAAGTTTTGTAATGTGATTAAACAGTAACCATGATATCCCTCTAAAGCAATAAAAGGAATGGATAGCAGAATCTGTGTAAAAATGCAGATAGCAGAACCATACAAAAAATGGCAGTGATGAAATCTAATTTTTTTTACCACTGGTTCTGTGGGCGTGGCTTGGTGGGCATGGCAAGGGAAGGATACAGAAAAATCTCCATTCCCACCCACCCCAGGGGAAGGATATTGCAAAATCTCCATTCCTTCCCCACTCCTGGAGGAAAAATATTGCAAAATCTCCATTCCCACCCCACTCTGGGGCCAGACAGAGGTGGTATTTGCCAGTTCTCCTAACTGCTCAAAATTTCCGCTGCCGGTTTTCCAGAACCTGCTGGATTTCACCCCTGAAAAATGGGCATGGGAATATTCTCCTGAACTACTTGAAACCCACATATACTTCCTGCAGTTTTCTGTTGCTTGTCTGCGGGCATTTATGTAGCTTGGGTCTCCCTCATTTGAAAGAAGCAAGACCAAGAACCGGTCCTTGTGCTAGGATCTTTTAAAGTAGCAAAGCAATCCATTCTCTGACATCAAAAAGCTAAAATCCCCAAGTGCCCAAAAAAGGGGAAAAAACCCACCCTTTAGGAGCATCTCACACTACATCTGTAAATCAGATTGACATGCTTGTTCATATAGCCCAGCTTGCATGCAAGGGGGATTGAAAGTGCTAATAGAAATGAACTACTTTGCCTCTTGTCATTTCTAAACTTCTGCACTGGCATCTAGTTGGTCACAACTATACCAATTGCTGTCATGGATTGGCTGCCTTAACTGGTCATCTTCTCCTGGTCATCTGTCCCAGGAAGTCCCAACTTAACCTGAAGGAAGGAAGGCATTCCAGGTGGACCTTGTACCCACAGCAATCCTGTGACACTCTGATCCTGTGAAGCAGCCGAAACAGCCATTGGCGCATTGCAGGGATGGGAACAGGCGGGGCCAGGTAGAAGTGGGAGTCAGCAGCCAGTTCTGAGGGAGACAGAACAGTGATTGTGTCTCACCACCATTATTGAAAAAAAGACCTGCTGAGAGGGAAAAACTTCCCACTCAGCAGGTAGCTCATTCCTGGATTGGATCTGTGGCCCAACAGTTGTGACCTCCACCATTGTCTCTAGGGCAGCCAAAACAGTTTGATTCCAGTTCAAGAGAATCCAATTTGATGGCAATTTTTAATTAGAAATATTGGAGGTTGGAGGTCTTATGGAGTTTGTGGTGCTGGGCATTTTTCCATTCCCAGGAATTCTGGTATATGTACATCTGTATTCATATATGGGTATGTGATATATAATGTTCCTATTCAGCGATTACTGTTGGAGACCCTTTTAGTAAATTTTCTTATGGTGCTATTATTAGCTGCCCAAGATTATATTGTATAAGATGGATGGTCATGTAAATCTTATAAATAATTAAATAAATGTACTAGGAAGACTTACACTTTTTATGGCAATTTGTAAGTTGTCTTCTTTGGGTTATGTATACTTCCTGGTAATTCATTCCAAAGAATGAATCTTCTTGCAAAGTATTTGCTTTCATTACTCACTTTTTAGAAAAAAAGGACCCATTTTATTTTAATTGCCAGGGGCAGTTGTGGGAATTAAGCCTTTGATTTCATTAACTCAAATAGAGATGTGATCAAATGACACACAGTGCTGTAAATAACATTTAAACCATGGAGTTTAAGTGACTCAAGTGACTATGGAGACTAGGCCGGTCAAGCTATAACAAGGCAGTGCCAAGAGATAAATTAAAATTCAGTGACAATTAAAACCCCATTAGTCATGCCCAATAAATATCTAGGCAAAATTGCCCTTAATTTTAAATAAACAAGTTAAAGCTTTTTCAGACAGCTTATCTGTCTGTGCTGCAGAAATCAAAATGAACACCAGATGGCAGAAATGTATCGGTTTCTGTGCTGCCACTAGTGGTCATTTCGATTTCTGCAGCTCAGATATTGAAGGCTTACATAGGACAATCCTGAAAGATGTCTCTCTGTCTGGTCTGTCAGCCTGTCTGTCTCTTAATACTTCGTAAATCTTTGATCTAATATGGAATTCGGTAATAATATGCACATAAAAAGAAGACACACATGCAGTGAAGCTCAGGTCTTAACCAAACTTGTCATCAAGTTGATTAGATTTTCCACAGCTTTGACAGATCATTTTATTTCACTGAGCTGCAAGTTAAGCTTAGAGGTGGGTGCCTGGCACTAATCTAAAATTTCCAGACTGGAGAGTCTAAGACAACAGGCCTCCCTTTGTGCATTCCCCCATCGTAGTCAATAAGTACAATAAATGATTTGTACTCCACTATGCATGAATGAACTATGAAAAATGCAACATTTGAAGGAGTTCTGAGCAAAATTATGATCAATTTGTAGCTTTAGAATAGATTTCTGAGTTCTCACTGTAGAAAAAGCTTTCTTCAAATACCAGATATTAAATATTAAATCTAGAGGGGTGAAATTTAAACTTGAAGTTCCTGGCTCAAGGTGCTTTCTTGTCTCTTTACTCTTTCTCCATACTGATTTTCAGTAAGAGTAGTAGATGTTGAAGCTGCTTGCTGAAATATTTTCCCTGCTTCCTGTTACTTTAAATAGTGTTAAGTGTAAATGTCCTTTACGTGAGGTTTTACAAGCTTGCCACTAATGATCTTGGGCATCTTTTTCACGGCATTTTGGAGCCCAACTGCATGAATTTCAGCCTTTCCCTCCCGAAAGGCATCAAAGAGCTGTAGCAATTACCACAATCTTGTGGCTAGGGAAAGCTTTGTTTAGTGGATTTCAGACCCGCTACACCAGGGAAGAGAAGAAGAACTATATTTGTAAGGTAGCCTTGTGGATGGATGAGGAATACTTGGGCAAAGAGAGTGCCCCTCCTGAATAAGAAATGGGAAGCTGCCTCTTGCTTGGCCCCACTTATGGCAAGAGCCATTTCAAATATGGGAGGTGGGTATTTGCCATACATTCAGTATCCAGGAGGGCAAGCATAGGGACTGCTCTTCGTGGCTTGGGTGACGAGGAAGGTCAGACTGGGATCAACGGCAGTGACAGATGGCGAGGGGGATCTGTAGCAGAGGCTAAAGACAGACACCCTCCCCGTCCTTGAGAAAGGAAGTTTTCGTGACACAAACAACAACCGCCACTGACAAAAGAGGAAAAGGAGTAAAGACCTCCTGTGGGGCTGGTTGCCATGGAGATCCCAGGGAGGTTTGAATCATTGCCATCATTGCCTTGAGTTGTGGGGATCATTATGGGATGGTGATAAAGAATGACATGCGCTCTTTCGGTCACAAGCACTGACTCCTTTTCCCTTTGCGCCAGCCAGATGGAGGCCAAAGACTGGAAAATATTCCCCCTCTTTCTCTCTCCTCCTCAGTCCTATGCTCAGACAGGGCCCTTACTCTAACAGAGCACTGGGGTAAATTCCTCACTTGTTTGAGGCAGCAGGTGTAGAGAGGCATTATGTCTCATGTGCACAACTGGGGAATACATGCACATGAATGTACATTTCTTTTAGGTTTTGATCTTTTTAAAAAATTTTGGAGATGTACCTTGGATGTCTAAAATGGAAATATGAACAAAATGGCTATATTCAAATCCAGATATATAATAAATGTTGTTGTACATGTTAGAGTTGCAATTACTCTATTACTGGTGCACATGTTAGGATATAATAAACACGGATAAAATGCATGTTTGGCATCTGTTGGACATAGCTGTGTTTAAGGGATTCTGAAGAAAGTCAATGCATTGTATCTAAAGAAGCATTTCAGGGAAATGTGTATGTGAGGAGAAGATTACACAATAATTCTTAATGTTAAGGAGAGTGGTACTACTAGTTAGCGAGCATGTCCTTGTTTTCATCTACACAAGGAGGATGGGTGTAATTTTTTGGGGGTTATTACCCAGCCAGCCAGCCCAAAAACGTTGAGATCATAATTCTGCCAAATGTCTCAAAGAAATGATACCATTCTCATAGCCGGTAGTTCTGTCACATCCTTTGTTGTAGATCAGTGGTTCTCAACCTGTGGGTCACAACCCCTTTGGGGGTTGAACAATCCTTTCACAGGGGTCACCTAAGACCATCAGAAAACACATATTTCTGATGGTCTTAGGAACCAAGACATCACTCCTCTATCAATATAGGCTCAATATAAGGGACTGTGGGCTGGCACAACACAATTGAAAGCGAACTGAAGAGGAGGCGGCAGAAGGAGGAGGTGAAGGCACCACGGTGGCGGCAGCGGCGGGGCTGAAATTTGTCAGCCTCAAGCAAACGGCAGAAGTGGGAGGTGAGGGAGGTGAGGTGGTACAGGAGACAAGGCGGAACTGCCAGCAGCAGAGGTGGAAACAACAACAAAAGCATTGCCGGTGGCCGGGAACAGCCTTACAATATGCAGCGGTGGCAGCGGGGACTCCTTGGGAAATGGCCAAGTCCACCGCCCTTTTGCCTGCCTCCTCGCCTCCCTCCCCGCCATGGAGACAGGCCAGGGGGCAGCAGTGCCAAGAAAAGGGAGCCGTGACCAACGTCTGTGTATGCTGTGAGGTAGAGGAGGGGGAACTACCGAACACTGTGCCTCTTTGGAGAAAGGCATCCAGTGAGGGTCACCACAACATGAGGAACTGTATTAAAGGGTTGCGGCATTAGGAAGGTTGAGAACCACTGTTGTAGAGCCTGTGACTGGGACCTCACAAAATTTTCCTGCAATTCATATGTGAGTTTCTACATAGACGCTTGTGAAGAAAAAGTAGGTCAGATCTACATAAGTGGCAAATTATAGTAACAGACCCCTGTTGGAGAAGTTAGTTCACCATTTTAAATTGGCTGGTTAAATGTTCTATATTAGAAAAAACATCTGGAACTAGAAAACAAGAGAACGGGATTCTGATCAGCTCTTTTAGTGTTTTGCATGTTTGAAAAGGCAAAAGGGAAGGAATTGTCCAAATTTGTGTACCCACAAATAAACAGACAAGTTGCTGCTTATCTATAGGAAGGTTGTACTTCTATAAATATTTTGTATCCTTTTAGCACTCTTTATTAAAAGTCACTTTTATTTAACTGTAGCACAAATACGCCATGCTATGTCCTCATGTACTCTTCCACAGTTCATGAATGAGGAGTAGTAGTAGCTGTGGTATCAAAAATATTTCTTCCCGCTTAGTCCTACATTGACTAGGGCGGGGGGGGGCATCCCCCAGGCGGTGGACCACTACTGGGTTGCAGCCCATTGGAAATCAGGCCAAGCAGAAGGCAAGTGCACAAAGGTTCACTTGCACATGCACAGGATTTAGGTTGCACACACAAAACCATTCTCCCCACCCTCCACTGCCAAAACTACCAAAGCTTTCACTGTTGTGACTGTGTCACCAGTCTACAGAATCAAAACGGTTGGGGACCCCTCATCTAAGTGTAGCTATGACATGTATAGAATCTGTTAGGAGTAGCTAGAGACTTTAGGAAGACCTCAACTTAAGAACACAATTGATGTTGCTAAGCAAGACAGCTAAGTGCCCCATTTTATGACCTTTCTTACCACAGTTGTTAAATGAATCACTGCAGTTGTTAGTAACAGGATTATTATAACAGGATCTGGCTTCCTTACCAACTTTGCTTAGGATGTCACAAAAGGTGATCACATGATCCCAGGACACTGCAACTGACATAAATATGTACTAGTTGTCAACCATCCAAAATTTGATTGTGTGACCATGGGGATACTGCAATTGTCGCAACTGTGAAAAACAATCCTAAAGTCACTTTTTTCAGTGCTGTTGTAACTTCGGTCACTAAACAAATGGTCGAGATTACCTCTACCACTCAGAAGTGGGAAAAACTTTACAATCAATTTTGTATGGAGAATTCAGATGGTTACAGATTCAGGTCAAGGATATATGACCGCTCAGTACTAGGTGAGGTCCGGTCCCCCCTTATTCATTTAAAAAAGAAGAAGAAAAATGTTAAGTGTCATGTGGACTTGTAAGTCCAATTCCAGCATGTGTTTCATAATCATTCTGGACTATCCTCCTATAAGTAGTTGACAATATTTTACTTTTATTCATTGGCTGACTTATTATCATAATTTATTGTATAGTTTATAAATTATACAGTAGTGTGATCCTAGCCATTTTTAGTTTATTCAGTAAACTACAGTAATGCAGGCCATGACTTACTGTAGTAGACTAGATACAAACATTTTTAGTTTGTAGAACTAAAAAACAACATTTTTAGTTCTCCATTTACTGAATAAAACTATCATGTTGGCACAAAATTACTGCTGTCTCTGCCAAATTGTTACACCTTATGTCCAAGCTGGTAAGTATGACCTAGAATGCCCCTTAAAATCTAGATATGTTTAAGCAAAGTGGATTCACATGGATTCTCTTTGATTCCATACTTCTAGATCTTGTTTGTTGTTTCTTTCAATATCAAGTTTTAAAATGTTATGTTCATCAAAAAGGATCCAGTACTGGTAGGATGCTGAAAAGGACCATGGACACTGATGATATTATGAGAATGTCATCAGATAACTTAGCCATAAGCTTTATTTCTTAAAACAAACTTTATTTGACAATTGAATATAGTGAAATCACATAGTAATGAACTAATTGGGAGGTTAGTTATTGTTAAAAAGGAGGCCATTAAATCAGAGAATAGAGCATCCTGGGCACTTTTGCCATTTGCATGATAATTCAAATCGAGCAAATGACACAAATGATTTTGCACTTGGTTCTACTAAAATTAGAGGAGATATGTTGCAAAAAAAGACATGCTATTTTTAATCAGTTATTTTCTTGGTAATTGCTTACTTCATTTCATTTCAGCAAAAGGGGCACTAGTAAAGGTTCATATCAGGGGTGGGTTCTACTTACCTCTACTACCGGCTCTAAAGGTGCACATGCTTTGCGCATGGTCAGGGTGCACGGAGTGTGCATCTGGCGCATGTGCACGCTTTGCGCTTTGCATGCTTTGCGCGCACCGGACAAGCACTCCTGCACATGCGCAGAAGCTTTTTTTGACAAAATCAAAAAAGTTTCCTGCGCATGCACGCAAGCGTGCGGACCAGTAAGACAGGCGCACGGGGGGGGGGGGTGGTCCGGGACGCGTAGAACCGGTTCGGTGACATCACAGTGTCACCGCTCCCTATTCACACGAACAAGACCGAACCGGAGGCAACCCACCACTGGTTCATATATGTGGGAATAGTTGGTTAGTTATCCCAGGTCTAAGACAGAATTCCAAAAGTTAAACCCAGCTTTTTTAGTTGAGCCTTTAAAGATATAATTGTCTTTTAAGACATGAAAGTATAAATAGAACAATGGTTATTAAAATAATCTAATTTGATGGAACCATCTTCTGAACCCTTTTCAAAAGTTTAGGGCAAAGTGAATTGCAACTCAAGTCAAGGTCTTTAAGGTCAGAGGGGATCTACCTGTTTTTCAGTCTTAATAAAATTATGCTACTGTATTGAAGGTCAGTATCTGAGTAAGCCCAGAAGAGCCTGGTCTTACTCAGATGTTAGTCCTGGTGGTGTTTTGTTGTTTGGTTTTCCTGTTGGAGTAGCTCTCCTTCAGGACACACAAAGCAATTTCAATTATAGATGAAAACTTAAAGTGAGTTAAAACTGATCTTTTTTCCCACTCCGGGTTGGGCAGTAATACTATATTATATATGGTGCTTTCTCATCTTGCTTTGGTCTACTTCTAGATTTCAAATGGTACTTCTATGCCTCTCTATCTCAGTCGCCTGCTATTTTGGGCCAGCTATGCCATTCATGTAGGGGGCTATCTAGTCGAAGTTATTGAAAGGAATGGGCCCTAGCAATGAACATGCATACATACTGTATTGTAGAAATCTCAATTGTCTTATTACTCATTTTACTTCAGGATTAACTTGTGATGTTCTTTCATATAATTAGCAATACCCAAAAATACAGTACGCATTATAACTGAATGAAGAAATTACAAACCTTAAGAAATCCTGCACTTTTTCTTAATTTGGGTAGGCCACATAATTAAGCACAAAATTTGGATACTACTGATTTGGAAAACAAATACTTAAAAAGACCTTCCAAGCAGAGAACTTGTCTATTTTTGAATATCACATACTAGGGTACAAGAGTTTTTCCTTATGCTTATAGACTTGTAGCCCCATCTGTTTTGGCCCTTTGGGAAACCTGACGTTGGACTAGAAAATTAGAGGTCTTCAAATCTGACAGTTTTAAGACTTGTGGACTCCAGCTGGCTGGAGAATTCTGGGAGTTAAAGTCCACAAGTCTTAAAGCTGCCAAGTTTGAAAACCTCTGGACTAGATGGAATTGTGGTCAGACCCACCAGGGCAATGGTTTCCAATGTGATGATGCCATGAGTTCTATGAGAACATGATGGTGTTCAGTGAGAAATATTTAAGCAACAGGTTCCATTGTCTAAAAATCCCTCTAGAACTTTTAGTTTGTTGATTACAGCCTCCATTCTTCCTTCCACAGAGATGGCATCGTAACCTATGTTCCCTCTAAGCTGCGCGGCCGCGCAGCTGTCACGCAGTTGCCGCGCAGCAGTTTTAAAGCACCGCGCAGCGGAGGAAGAAGCCCGGCGACGCTCCTCACCGCGCGCTCCCTCGCTCGCGGCCGGGCTTTGGTCCCGCCCCTTATT
>JANHFM010001320.1:401379-427026 GCA_032468115.1 Grayia smithii
CCTTAACCCAGAGTTTCTCAACCTTGGCCGCTGGAAGAGGTGTGGACTTCAACTCCCAGAATTCCCCAGCCAGCAGCTGGCGGGGGAATTCTGGGAGTTGAAGTTCACACATCTTCCATTGGTCAAGGTTGAGAAACACTGCCTTAACCTAACAGACAGGGAATATGAAATTCAGGTAGTCCTCAACTTATAACAGTTTATTTAGTGACCATTTAAAGTTACAACAGCACTGAAAAAAGTGACTTATGACCCAATTTTCACAACCACCATTGCTTCCCCATGGTCACGTGATCAAAATCCAGACGCTTGGCAACTGACTCCTATTTATGACGGTTGCAGTGTTCTGGGGGGGTCATGTGATCCTTTTTTGCAACCTTCTGACCAGCAAAGTCAATGGGGAAGCCAGATTCACTTAACAACCTTGTGACTTATTTAACAACTGCAGTGATTTCACTTAAGAAACGTGGCAAGAAAAGTTGTAAAATGGGGCACAACCCACTTAACAAATGTCTCACTTAGCAACAGAACTTAAGTTCCCCATTTTATACACATTAACAGTAACAGAGTTGGAAGGGACCTTGGAGGTCATCTAGTCCAACCCCCTGTTCACACAGGAGACCTGTACTATGGATTCAAACCGCTGACCTTTCTGATCGACAAGCTCAGTGTCTTAGCCACTGAGCCACCTTTGGGCTCAATTGTGGTCGTAAGTCAAGGACTACCTGTATTGGTTTTGGGGGACACATCTGATCACTGGAGAGACTCATCGTTCTTCTGTCTCTGCCGAACGGGCAGAAGGTCCCATTCCTGGCTTCCCGCTGTTTGCTTCTCCCAAAGCCCTCTCTTTCTGCTGCTTTGCTGGCTCTGAGAAGAGAAAAAGTCCTTTAGGATATTCTCCTCTACCCTGGAATATTCTTCAGCACTCTCAGCCTTGCGAGGTAGACCATTCAAGGAGCACAACCAGGGGTAGTACTAGCTCTCTCTTTATGGTAAGGTTACATGAATGGAATCTTGCAAATCTGAAAGTAT
Organism: Grayia smithii; assembly: GCA_032468115.1. Taxonomy (NCBI): domain Eukaryota; kingdom Metazoa; phylum Chordata; class Lepidosauria; order Squamata; family Grayiidae; genus Grayia; species Grayia smithii. The sequence continues at coordinate 402,409 of JANHFM010001320.1, forward strand.
CCCTTCCATTCCTCACTTTTACTTTCCTGAAAACAAGGAGGGTCCTAGGGAAATGTTTCTCCTGGCGGCTGCTTAGCTCCAAGAACTGCTTCCTGTTGGGGTCCTAAGGAGCCCAGGCAGGGAGGCGAGGAGTGGTTGGGAGGAGAGGGGTGAGTAGAGGCTGGCAAGGCGCCCCTCGATGTGAGTGACATTGAGTTGGCCATGCCCACCCAGTCACATGACCACCTAGCCATACCCACCCAGCCAGTCATTAGGCAGATCGTATTAGTGGTCAGCGGGATTTAAAATTATGAATTTAGTGGTCCCTGAGGTCCGAAAGGTTGGGGACCCCTGATCTACTCCAACCCCCCCCCCCCACCTGACCAAACCCAAAGCAGCAGAGGCAGACAGTGGTTACTTTTTACAGATGTTACTTCTCAAGCAGATGTTTCAACTCATGGAAGCAGGTTGCACGCCCACCTGAGTTCACATGATGTGTCTCCCCTGTGCTGCCCATGTACAGAAATTACTCCAAGCAAAGCAAAACAGAAGCAGGGCTGAAAGGGGCTTCCGACTCACCTGGAAAAAGGTGCAGAGAAGAGCAACTAAGACGATCAAAGGCCTGGAGACTAAAACATATGAAGAATGGCTGCAGGATTTTAACATGGCAGGGAGGGGGATGTTAACTCTTTCTTCCCTGGCTGTTATCTCAGGAAAACACCTTCCCCAGTCCCAATTGCATCCTATGTTCCCTCTAAGCTGCGCGGCTGCGCGGTCGCGCAGCTGTCACACAGTTGCCACGCAACAGTTTTAAAGCACTGCGCTCTCCAGAGGGGCTAGGAACGAGTCCGACGGCTAAGCAATGCGGCCTTCGCCGGGACTGACAGCTGCGGTGAAAGCAGCCCCCGCCAGGCGGGCCTCGCTTTTGTCTGCTGGGTAGCGAAGGCGGCAGCAGCGGCGGAGGAAGAAGCCCGGTGACGCTCCTCGCCGCGCGCTCCCTCGCTCGCGGCCGGGCTTTGGTCCCGCCCCTTATTTTTGCACACAGTAGATTTGGACTCCGCCCAGTGAAATTTTTTTTTGCACATAAGCCTGTCTTCCTTAGAGGGAACATTGATTGTAACTTTACTGGGGCTAGTCATGCCATATCTTTTTCTTGTCTAGCTTTGGGCTGAGGGGTTTATTTTTTGCAGACTCTTCCAGACATCTTTCTGAATTTGTCGCTCAAACTTCCAAAACCAGTGTAAATCCTCTTGCTGCCCCAGGTAATTTTCAGGGAAATCAAGACAGCTGCTTAGTGGATGAATTTCACTCTTGGAAGGGCAGCCGGGCCATTATGCTACAGAATGCAGAACAAGTAGAGGCAAATGCCTTAACTCAGCTTGTGCCCTGAAGCATAATCCAGTGGCCATTTACAGTTTGACTTTTTTTTTTTTAAGGGTTGGAACAGAAAAAAGTGGGAGGTTTATAGATGAAAAAGGCAACCCAGACAGGAGATGAGAGCTCTTCAATTTCATGGAACACAACCTCTGTAAATCAGAGGAATCACTGCTTGGGTGGGGTGGGCTGCTGAAGTTTGACTGAATTAAACCCAGGATGTTCCCAGCAGGAGAACAATGTAGAGCCTGCTGCATCACATCATGCCTGCTGCTTCCCGTAGAGATAAACCAGATGCCCTAATTTTTTTAAAAAATAATCCCAAACAGCGCCTAGATTCACGATACTAGGATACCAGGTTTTTAAAATCACAATTGGTTAACTCAGCTACAGATGATTACAGTAGCAAAATACACTAAACCCAACAAAGCACATTGTGGCTCACTGTGCTATATACGCCCAGGCAGAAGGTACAAAATCTTTGTTTACTACTTATGGTCAGCATCCAGTATTCCTTTGGACATGAATCTTTCATTGGTGGTCTCTGTGTCCACAATTTAATGCCCTCCAGATATGTTGAACCAACCACCAGGCTCTCTAAGAAGTCCAACATGACAGGAAATTGTCTCTAATGTATGGAAATGGCAGAATATATTTGTACACTACTGAGAGAAGGGAGCCCTCAATTTGTCCTTTCTTACTTTGTTAAAAGAATGTATGGATACTGATACTTACCACTTGTTTTTTATTCACCATTATGGAATAGATCTATCTTCATTGATGATTCATGAGAACTAGGAGGGACTTTAGCATCAACTTGCTAAAAATTGCTTATCCTGCAAGGGTGTTTGTGTACTGAGCCAACTGTTCTCCAGTTTAAAATCTCAGTCCTGAAGGTTGGCTAATTAAAATAAGTGAGCTTCACTATCATTGTACCATCAATATGCACAGGTTCTTTTTCCTAATAATATAAGCAAAGACAGTTGTAAAATACAGGAAGTCCTCAACCTATGACCACAATTAAGCCTACATTTCTGTTGCTAAGCAAGACAGTAGTGAAATGAGTTTTGCCCCCTTTTTTACCACAGTTGTTAAGTGAATCACTGCAGTTGTTAAGTTAGTAACACAGTTGTTACATGAATCTGGCTTCCCCACTGACTTTGCTTGTCAGAAAGGTGATCACATGACCCTTGGACACTGCAACTGTCATAAATACATGCCAGTTGCCAAGCATCCAAATTGTAAGTGTCATGTCATTTTTTCAGTGCTATATCTTTGAATGGTTACTAAATGCATTGTTGTAACTCAAGGACCCTCCTCATGCACTTTACTTTCCATCTGTGTTGACTAGAGGGAACCTGAAAGAGAACTAGTATAATATAGTTGTTTTGGGTTTGGACTAGGACTACAGAGACCCCAGTTCAAATCTATGCTTGGGATTTGGGATGAGTCACAAAAAAGATAGTCAGGAGAGAATGCTATGAACACTAACAAATAAGGGAAGAAAAAAAGCCAAATGCAGATAATATTAAATATTGTTAAACTTAAATGTTGCTTTCAAAGAACTAGAAGGATAATGTTGATGCAGATTATGATCACCATTCACCTGTCAGAGTATAAAAATATAAATGAATGCTCACTAGTCCAATCTTGCTGCTATCAGGAACTATACCATCCCTCTCTGCCTGCTTGGGACTATTTGGCTAAACAATTTCTAGAGAGAAAGCAATGGATGTTTTTCTGATCAGCTGATACTCTGTTTTCTGCTTCTTTAAGCTTCAAGGTTTGTTTTTTGCCTGATTGTTTCTCCTGCTGACTGGAAATCAAGCTACTTGCTTGAAGCTAAAAATCAATAGCCTTTGTGTTCCTTTGACTGCTGCTCTGAACTCTCCATGTATCAGTTGCTACAGCAGGGTTTCAAACAGAACAGAAGCCTTCATCAAGCTAATAAAAGCAAGATCGGCCTGAAATGGGAGACACTGCACAGGAATTTTCTTCTAAGTTTATAGCACCCTGCTTAGTTAATACATTAAATCCCTCCAGGTTCTATATTCACACTGTGGAATCCATTATTAGTTGAAAGGTGACACGATCCAATGGTATACAACATGCTTTTCTTGGAAAATATCCCTACATTAATTCCTGTCATTTCTAGTACTCTGGAGAATCACTATCTGAACATCACTGGAATCACTTACTTTAGGTTTTGCCATCATGGGTTCAATTGTCTTAAATTATATTTGGCTTGGCTTATACAACATAACACCCAAAGAAACCACAGGATATCTTTAGAGGTGATGTGAACCAGGTGAGTCCTGACCTAGACATTCCATTGGCCTAACAGTGTTAAAGGCAATGTCTTCTGTTCCTATAAAAGTCAGGGAAAACAATTCACTTTGAGAACACATATATCTTTCAACAGAAAAGACCTATACATTTTTTCTTTTTAAACTTTAGTATTGTCATTATTCATACTTAAGCAATTTGTGTTAATAATTCCAGATTTTACAAGACAAAGGCAAAATATTAGCTCATTCGTTTATTTATAAAGAAATAATCCATCAAATTTATTGTTCAGCCATATTATGAATTTTTAAATTTCACAAGTTGAGACATGTACATCATCCAGGCCTTTGGAGATAAACCAACAGGGTGTCATAATTCTTTATTCCTGTCATGAAAACCATTTGTAGAAGTGAAAAGATTGGGTGGATCACCCTAGTATCTTAAGAAAATTAACAAATCTGAAGGGTCCTCGTTTCTTACAATCCCTTGTTCAGGAGTAAAAACGTATTTTTAATCCTTTCTCTCAACCCACTTAGTTTTCAGATTACACGCAGGGATATGCTCTAAAGAGCAGTAGCTTAAATGCAGAAAACTGCTTTTATAACCAGCTTGTTTACTTATCTATTTCTATATTCAATTATTCATTAGATTTAATCATTCCCTCTTTCTTTGTTTCCTGACAACAACCCTGCAAGTTATGTCAGGCTGACAAAGTCCCCTAGGGAGCTTCTGTACCTGACAGTGAATTTGGAGCCAGATCTCCTTGATGCTAATCCAGCAACTTAATCTTTGTACCAAATTGGCTCTCAGGAAAATATGCTGAGTCTGAAATTGAAGGAAAAGTGGTCATATTTTATCCAAACATATAAATAAGTGGTGATGGAGAATAGTTTTGGTTGAGAATAGAATCTCCTCCTCCCAATTTTACAGGTTATGCACCTTCACTGCCTTATAGCTGAAAAATTATCTGTGTTTTTTAACTGAATATCTTTAATTATTTACTTAAACCATTTCTGCCTCATTTTCTCAAAGCAATTAAAAACAAATGTAGGAAAAGCAGAAATGAAAAAGAAAGAATGCAAAATCAATTAACAATATGCCTATCTCCAAATACACACATTTATATATTCCTTCAATAGCACCATGAAAGAACAATCCCATCCAAAACATCTCCTATCCTTTTGTATAGGCAGGCTTTAGGCTATGTGCTTGAAACCAAGCATGCAGAGATGGGGCCAGGTGGGCTTCTTCAGGGAATCCATAATTGAAATGCAGTGACAGAGAAGACATTCATGCTCTCCACCAAAGCTGACAGGACCAGGACTCTAGTCACTGTCACTCAGGGGTGTGACACACTGAACTATTTCTCATAAGCCACAATATTGCCTCATCAATTGCATTCCTTTTACTGATATTAATGGCCATGAAATACCTTTCTTTCAAATTTCAAATACTATGATTTGCTTGCCATTCTACAGATTATCCAGGAAGAAGTAGGGGTCCAAGGGAGGATACTGTTTCTCTGCTTGTTCGTATTATTAAAGTGTTCAGGATGTAATCAGCCCCCTATATCCAGCAAGGTGGTGTGATGGTAATTCTCCTTTTGTTGTTTTACATTATTCTTGCACAGGGTCAAAATAATAAAATGTGCAAAATCTTTTTGAGTTCATGAATTATTTTTCCTGGATTTGTTCAATGTATGTAATTGAACAATCCTGCATTGGCCAAAATATGCTTGTAGTTAAATGTTCCTCTCTTCTTTCTCCTGATCCCATTTAACAATATTATGGAATGCATATAACACTAGTATCAGGACAGCGAGGAGAACCTTTTGATATAAATATGTTTTTGCTAATATTTTGCCAATATGTTTTGAAATTTTTCTTTCCAAAGCGTATTAATATAGTCAATAGTCCATGCTTAGAATCCAATTTTATCATGCAACTCCGTCTATTAAATATGTGAATGAAAGAATGAATGAAAAGTTTATTACATACAGTCAAAGGACCGAAGAATAAAATAACATAGAAAGAAAACAGCATACAGTTTGACATTTCATGGGAAACAAATTATTCAGAAAATGTTTTTTTCCTGTGTAGATAAATTAATCTCTCTTGACCAACTTGTTGCATCTCAACCTATAAATGTCTGAAGGATTTAAAAAGAATGTTTAGAAATATAGGTCTCAGCATGAACCTTGAACCTTGATGTAAAGTAGTAAATATAGTGCGGTTCATATACTAGCTCACTAAAATCAAAAAGCCTATCTTAAATGGCTGCAAATTCATATTTTGCACTTGCCATCCAATTGGCAGAGGAATATATAAGGAGCCCTAGAAAGCATATCAATGAAATTTAAGAGATTCCCCACTCTCACCTTACCTTCTAAGCTTAATCATGTCATGGCAGATGAGCCATAAACTGTACATCCCTTGGAGAGTAAAAACAAAAAACAAAAATGGGGAAAAACACAAAGGGAATACACTAGAAAACTCTCTTTCAAGGTTTGCCTATTACTCTCTGTAACAAGCACTACATTGCTGTGTTTGTGTGTGTGGGGAGAAATGTTGGGGATGACTGACAGCCTTGAACTATAGGCTCATCCCTCACCTTAGGCCGTGCAATCTGATTGGATGCTTCCTGACATCTCCAAAGCACAGCACATTTTAATAGAAGCTTTGGTAGTTTGTCAGGGGTGGGTGGGGAAAAAGGTTCAGCGAGGTGCATTTCTGACCAGCATATTTTCCACTTCAGGAATATTTCTTGGCTTTGGGGGTGTGTGTACATGTGAGGGGGGAGGGTGGGGGGTAGAAATACCTGTGGTTTTTTTTTTCAGGGTGGGATTGTGTTGGTTTGTTTTTTTTGGGGTCCTTAAATGTTTTTCTGCAAACTTCGTGGAGAGTGCTCTTCTCCTCAGCACCAAGCCTGGACTAATGGATTACCACCTGCTTGGATTAACTTTAGCTTTTTTCTTCGGTGATACAAAGGTCCTAGCCGGTTACCCTATTTGGTGGTAAGATTTCTTTTCTCCTCATCTCAAACTTTTTGGCAACCTACTCCTTTTCCCCTGCTTCAGTATATTTGCATTCTCTCTTCATCCTAATTCATATTTCTCATCATTTTGCTTTTTCAGAATTTGTGCAAAGTTCCTAGGTGCTCTCCTCGCTTTTTTCATTTTGGAAGGGTGATACTTAAAAGATTTTTTCCTTTTGCTTGAAAAGCATTGTGTCTGCCTCAGTCATTTGTGGCATCAGAATAATATATTGGGATGTAATTTATAAGCAGCAGGCATTGTAAAGACAATCAACTAAAAGAATAGAAACGTTAAACTACTATCAAGATTCACTGTTATTAGGTATTTGCCAGCAGATCACAAATGTTTATTAACAATGCTATATAAAATGACTCCTCAGATGTGCTCTTTCACTTTAAATATATTTGCTTAATGATGCCAACATCTGCAGAAAAAAAATATCAAGAAAACAACCAAGACCTAAGTTTTAACTTCAATATTTTTTTGGAATGACAACAATTTGACATTTTAATTTCCTGCTTGCTTCATAAAAATCTTGACTCCATTTAAGCAAACCAAGAAGATAAAAGCTAAAAATTATTTTGCCAAAGGTTCATTTCCCTATATTGGGACATGGGGTGATCTGAGATTTTTTTCAGCAAAACCAAAATTTAGGTTATTAAAAATACTTTAGCATTTAATAATCTAATGTTGGCTTTTCCTGTTGCTTAATTAAAATATCTCCTTATACTAAGATGTGTTAAACATTTGAATTAGAAATATCAACAGCTTCAGTATGGAGTTAACTTAAATATGGCCCTCCACTACCACTTTCCAAGTTTTCCTTTTATGTAAGTTATTCTTTAATTCCTTTTTAAATATAATCAAATCTGTGGTATGACTATAAATCAAAAAGTGTTTCGTTTTGAAAAATAAGTTGTGTTGTGTTGTAAAATTTTGGTTTAGATGCCTGCTATAAATAATAAAGAATAAAAATTCAGTACATTTAGCAATGTTTTTAACCTTATTTTGTCTGATTATATGAAAATTATTGAGAAAAATTAAATCACAGCAACAACAAAAAATACTTATATTTTCCATGCCAAATGGATATGACTCATATATGCAAAGCACAACTAGAATATATATTCATGTTCAAAAAGATTCTCCTGTCAGAATTTAGATTAATCAGATCTCTTTTAGCCCCAGGTTTGATGAAACAAACTTCCTATAAAAGAAGCTGTAAACTATTAAGAATCAAATATTTTGTTGCAAGTAGAACTGTCAACAAGAAATGATTCAGAGAATTTAGTTTAGTAAACAGAATCTGGTTGTGCTGCTTATTTAAAGTTAATAATTTCAAGTTATAAAGAAAAATCTTGGTATTTTAATAAAATGTTGCCCTTCTAATCATACTTCTTAACGTAGAGAGAAGCACTATAAAAAAATCTATTTTCTTCCAGTCTGTTTAATTTTTCCCTTTTCCTAAAATCTATTCTTCCAGTAGATATCTTTTGTCTCAAAGAAAAAGGATTAAGGCTCTGGATTTTAAAATACAGACATACATAATTCAACAACAATATTCACCTACGCATATTTTAGGATAATGAAAATTATCTATAGAAAATTTATAAAGCATCACAGTGACTGAGCTGTGCTTTTGGCTTGTATAGTTGTGTTTTCTAGTACAGTATAGAGCAAATGTTGTAATAATTACATTGAAAAACAAGGCTCAGAAATGAACAAATCAATCATCAATAATTGAGAATGAGCTGTAATTCAGTATATGCATTTCACAACAATCCTCACACCTTATTTTATTGCATCTTATCTAACTTCTAGACATTCAATTCCTTTCAAATTCAAGTGATTATTTTCACTTGATGTGAAAGTTTATGTTCCTTCAGCTAACATTATTCAGCAGGTTTTAAGTGAATTGGGAAAGATCTGAATTTATTCAAGTTTCTCAGAAATGTTCAATCCCTCTTCAGGATATAATTCCAGCCGAAGAAGATAGTCAGTAAATAATTGTTTAACAAACAATAATAAAAATTAATACATTAACAACCATGCACAATTTTGCAGGAATAAGTCCTAGTGCATAAAAATATCAATGTATTAGTTTTATTAATATATAGCAGGGGGAGAAATTATCAGTGAGAAAATATGAGGCAGCGGTCAACTTTCACATATATAAAAATGGAAATGTCATAATTTATTTCTGCATTACAAAATAATTCAGCATTTAAAAAAAAAGATTTAGAATTCTTCAAACTAAACAATCTAACTAGATAATGTAATTTTGATTGTTTAGTTTTATCTTGAGTCAGTGTCTATCCAATTTGTTTGAGCTACAAATCTGAAATTCAAGGTGCAAAAGACAATGAGAAAGCTAATTAGGGACCTGATGCTGGGAATAAAGAATGAATCTATTGAAAAGTGTGAAAAAGGCACATACATATACATAAATGCAATTAATAAATATATGAAAGTGCAAAGGCTGGTTGAAAGCTTTGCTACATAAGGAAGAGAGCAAGCATGAAAGGTGGCACTAGCTTTAGTTTCATTAAAATATTTTCATACGTAGTTCTGTATAGTAATATTATTATTAAGTCTATTAAGTCTAGCCAACTTGAGAGCACAAATGTATAAAACCAGCCAAAAAAATGTGATTCCCAGAGAATATGTGCCAGTATTTTTTTTCCAGCACTCCATAGACCATCATCTCAGGTTGTGATGACAGCTGTGTATGCTATTATATGTCATATATTAGAAGAATATAACTGGATAACTGGATAAGAGTGACCTGGCCATATTTGACCTAAGCAGATATTAGGTATGACAGATTTTTCCTGGACATATGAGAAGACAATGGCCAGCACAGAAGTCAACTCTTAAATGTCCGTAGAGATTCTCAGTTATCCAGGTCATGGTTGTCCCAAAGGTTCTTTTCAAAAGGCAACTAGGCTTCCTTTGTTTTTTCCTTGAAGACATTTTGCTTCTCATCCAAGAAGCTGAAAGAACTGAAGAATCTTTTTGGATGAGAAGCAAAATGTCTTCAAGGAGAAAACAAAGAAAGTCCAGTTGCCTTTTGAAATACATCTTGGGTCAATTCTTAGATCCAAGACTAAAAGTGCTGCCATATACATGACTTAAATTGCATCCCATAAATTAGGTTACAAGTGGAAAAGCTATATTGGTTTAGATTTCTATATTTGACCCCACCTTAGTAATATTCACTCTTGTGGAAAAGTACTTCTCCAATATGATCTTCATTTTGCCAGGACCACTTTTGGAAATCTAAAAAACAATGACCTCTGGCTGACACATCCCTTGTATATGCTTTGTTTTTTAAAAAAATTGAAAGAGAAAGAGAGGTTGCTGTAGTTGAATTCAGATGCTAGATTCTCCAAAACCTCCCTGATTTTCAACTGAATGATATTTACATTGTTTGCTTTTTGTATAATTTCAAGCTCATATCATATAGAAATCAGATTTTATAATTTAAGAAAATAGGGAGAGAAGCTTGATCATTAGGACAGGTGGCGGCAATCTTATTTGATTAAAAATGGGCCAAGAAATGGGAAAAGTCAAAATTCAGAATTGCATCAAACACAATGACTTTTTTAAAAGGAGAAAATCTACTGTGATTTATTTTTCTTTGTAAATCATGCTTTGGAACTCTGTGTGTGTGTATGTGTTTTTTTTCACTGAATTTTATACAGTTTGAAAAGCTTCTGAGAATGCTGCAATATGTGTAAAAACCACAAAAAAGAAGGTGCAATAAATAATCTTTACAGCCTGGGTTCTGGTCCCTGCAGAGGGCTGCTTTCTTTCTAGAGCTGTGATGGACCTGGAGTTGGATTTGCCTCTTCAAAGTGATGTAGTCCAGGACTAATATAACCAGGGGTTGAATGGAGGAAGAATAACAGAATGCCCTGGACCACCTACACAATCCTACTGAACATTCCTCAGTTTATAATTCAACACTTGGTCTTCTTTAGAAAGCATCCTTGAAACCAAGGAGGTAAGGTCACCCAAAATACAGGAATGCCATAGGAATTGTGGAGGGCTTTGGGAATTTTTGTTAACTTCATTGGCACTCCTGAGGGGGAAAAATGGACTGCAGTAAGAAGACCTTACTAGCTTTTTGGTGATAGAAGAAAGTACACAGTTTGGATTTACTTATTGTGCTAAGCCATTACAAGAAGCTATAATGTAGTTTGTTTGATTTGGCCCTAGAAAGTTATATGAATGGTACAAATACAAATACAGATTTTTTATTAATCACTATTTCTGAACTCTAATACTTACATTTTTCCACTGGAACTCTACTAAAATCAGACTTTCCCTGCCTGTCAAATGTGACACAATGCCATCTTTGTGATTGGGAAGGCAACAATACTTTAGCAGCTGAATTTCATCTTTAACATTTTGCCTGCTGGCTTCAGATATTGACAACTGATGTTGCCAAAAGCCTATTGGCAAGTTGGATGCCAGCCAATGGGTAAACAACAATTGAGTCTAACCAGTGAGATGAGCTATAATTATGTCTATGCATATCCAAAATCAGTATCAATAACATGTAAACTCCAGATGGTGCAAATGAATTTGGAAATTAGATCTATCAAGGAAGAAAGTGCAGAGATGATTAAATGGGTCAAAGCTCACACTCCAGAGCTGAATCTTGGCAGTAGAACATTCACCATAGCTAAAGATCAGACATCCTGATCAACTCGCCAATCTATAGAAACCCACTATTAGAGTGTCCTTTTCCAAGCTGACCCTTTCTAGATATGCTGAAGTACAATATCTCTCATTCTCAGCCCACGAGGCATTATCCCTGCTAGATATTGATAATCAATGCTATAATTAAATACTTAGGAATAGGTTGATAAACACTATATTAGGTGCACCTCCATGGTCTCACTTTAAAGAAAGGCTTGGATAAATAGAATAATCCATCTGACCTCTGTCCAATGGTTCTGTGAAAAATGTAGAAGCTTTTCAAAGATAGGAGAAAAGCATTTGTACATTCTCAAAGGTATTATTCCATCTCACCTATTAAGCAGACTCTCCTCTCCTTTTTTTTTTGGTGACCTTTGTCCTCTTTCAGCCTTTTCATATTTGAACATTTATCCAACATAAGTGAACATAATAAATGAAATGAGTTGGAAATTCAGCTGTAAGATTTCTAGAGTAAGACATTCAGCAAAATTCTGGAATCAATAAATTGCAAACAACATTTATTCCATTATCCTCCATAGTTTCCCTATGTATTCCCTAGATATTTACAAAGAATGGATATTTCCCTTCCTTTGTTTTTTAAAACAGACATTTCTGAAACTTTCCATCAAGCTAACTAAAACCTTAGAAATTGCCAATACTGTATGTATTAATAATTACCGTGTTTCTAACATTTCCTATGGCAAAAATGTACGTGTTTACATGATTAGTACAGCATAAAGTGTTTAAGACTTATTATTTGTTTAGTTATCTACATGTAACCCGTTTACATAAAGTTGCTTAAATGATATCCTCATAATCCTATACATAAAATGAAACATTCTGAATTCAAATATGACATTTGGCTTTGTCTTCCACCAAAGAGGTTTTTTCATTGAGATGGATTTCCTTGCTAGCATTTATATTTAGTTTGGTTTCACAAAGGAGTAGTTATAGGCCTGCTTAATACCCATGGATGTTTGTTCTTAAGATGCACATTTTTAATTTCAGATTTTTAAAAAATCATTCAGTTTAGGCCTGTGATTAGAAGTTTTTAAATTAAAATCTTGGATGCCACAAAACAGTGTTTAGAGTCAGGTATGTTCTTGACTTAAGGCACAATTGGATAAATTTTGGTTAATTTTTGTTCCGTGCTTCCATCACAATTCAGGAAATAAAATTCACTCCAATCTTCTTTTGGGGTATTAGGGACAAATTTAAAATAGCCCATCTCAAGATATTGCAACAACACCTTTGGATAAACATTTCTGATGCAATTTATACCACATACAAAACAAACATGGAATAAATTATAATTAGTATAAAAACAGACAGCTAGATGTTAAAAGTTATATAAAACAAATGGCAGTCAGATTTATTTAAATATAAATGGCAAGGGAAAATGGACAACCCAGTATCTGAATTTTATTCATACTCAAATTGGCTGGAAACTAAGATTTACAAAGTGCTTTTTTCCTGGAATTCAGATCAACTATTCATTCCTAGGAGTGAAAGAGTGTCCTCTAGAGCAACAGAGAACTAACTATAACTCACCTCGTTATTACTTTGGAAACTGTTAGGGGTCAACCTTAGTTCTCCGTGGAATTAGAGATAATTAAAATTTACTCCCGACTCCTGCACTGTCTGTTAAGTACATTTAAAAAGGTTCAGAGGCCAAGCAGAAATTAACTGACAAAACATGTTAGTTTTTAAATTATGGATTCCCGCCCTATCTAAAATATGATTCTATTGTAACAAATTCTAGATTTTACCATATTATCAGGTTGCCGTATTTCGAAAACATTATGTACACATGCCTTCTTGGACGCGGGCTTTACAAATTAAGGCTGTCCGTCTAGTCTTCTGTGAGTTCAGATCGATCGATCGATCTCAGTGGGGATGATGGTTGAATTCTACACGATTGCACCATCCCTGCAGGTTTATTATTATTTTTTTAAATCGGGTTCGAATGTGATAACTGTTTGCCGACACTCGGGGTCATTTGCTCCCTGTGAAGTAAGAAACGCGTGTGCTGGAAATTAGGAAAACAGGCTGGCTTGGAGAGAAGGGCCGCTGGCTAGTCGCGAGGGAAGAGTGAGGCACGCAGATGAACCTGGGAAGCTGCTCAGGGCGGCCGGAAGGTGCGAAGGGAATTGACCCAACTTTCTGGAATGCAGCTGCTAATGTACAGTAAGGGAACAGGGCTCCCGACATAAAAGCTCCAGGCGGATCTGATAAAAGATGACAAAGCTTCTGAAAAATGTTTAAACCTGTTCCACTTCCCCTCCTCTCCTTTCTTTGGGCCACGACAGGGGAGGAAGCGTTCATGTACTCTTAACATTAAAGCCGATTAAGAGAGCCAACACTCAGAGTAGGAAAATAATGAAACACTTTTAAAACTGTCCTGTTATTTCTAAATCGACCATCGAGATTATTATTATTAAGAGTTGGGGTCCTAGGTTCCTGATGGGATTCAGATTTCTCAGACTAAGGAATTCTCTTCTAGACATGTAAAGTGGGGCGGGGGGGGTGGTATTTTCCATTTCAGCATCTCCTTTGATTCAGATTTAGTAACATGAATTATTTAGGAAAACAGATTAGCAGTTAAAATCACAAGCAAATGAACCGATAAAAGGTAAATTGCTGTTATTTAACTTATTTTTGCAATAGTGCAAAAATTTAACTTATTTTTGCAATAGTGTATTGTTTTATTTTTTACTTTTATTTACAAAAGCTTTCCAAGTGCTGAGATAATCAAACAAAACCAACCAATCTTCATACATTCATTTGCAATGTAATATATAAGAAAATAAAGTAGAGAAACATTGAAAAAATAATGTCTCTAGACAAAGCAGGACCCATTACAAGGTTTATTACGGTTGATACTACCTTTGACTAGTGTTAATTATTCAATTTGATTGGTTTTCGTTTAGTATGCTGTATGAACCATCATTGTTTATAGAGTATGATTTACAGCTTTATGTAAAGAGCATTGAGCTTGTTTAACCTATTATGGTTACAGAAATTGGATTTGTGTTATACAGAATCTATTTTCACATAGTTCAGATGTTGAACTGATAAATTCACTGGAAGAGTTAAAGGATATAGCCAAGATATGATTAATCATTAATAATCATGCTTTTAGCCTACCTAATTATCTGAGTTAATACAGCCAATTGAACTAACATAGTTTTGCACAAATCACTAAAAAACAGCTGGACAATTTATGATTCAGTCTATCAGGAGCCCTCTATCTTTTTGTGAGGTATACCATACACAGTGCACTAATTGATTAAAACGTGAGCTTTGAATAGAAAGAAAAGAATGAAGTTTAAGCTATTGCAACTCATTCATATCAAAGTAACCACAAGATAAGATAACATGTTGTAAGTAATGAAAATAAGAAAAAAATCTGATTCTGAAGAAACCAAGCATTAAATTCAAGGACACACATCCCACAATATAATAAATTAAAGAGATTGGGGAACAGCTGTATTTTCCTTCCCTTCAGCCTCCTTGGACATTGATGGTCTCCTTTACAAAACGAAGTCAGGCAAGGAAGATTACTGGAGGAGGGAGGAACAACTCATACTAATGTTTACTGTAGAGGAGATGAATATTTTCCTCTGGTAACATCCTTGCTGAAGTCTGCACAGTTGACACCCACCTCCAATACACTTGACCCTTTGGCAAGAATTAGGAGGGGTGTTGGTGAGAGGAGAGAGAAGGGATGAGAATTTTTTCTTTCTATAATTTCCTTTACTTGGGTTCCAAGGCCAAGGTTATAGACTGATATATGTTATATGCTTCTCATTAATTTTATGGTGGAGATTTCACTTTTACTTTTAATGTGAGACAATAAAGATGATGGCTGGATTCACACACTGTTGTAAGCCATAATTGTTTGGTTTGGGTTCAGCATGATGTTTGAAGCCAACCATTGATATATGGTTTAACTTTGTAGAGTGAAACCAGCCAATTTTGGCTTGTTTAACAAACAATAATGCAATGTATGAATTTAATAGGGTTTTATGATTTGAGGCTGCCCTATATCAAGTGAAATGAGTGTGAGTAGAATAGAATTAACCTATAATGCGATCCCTTTATTATTGTTGTTTTATGTGGCATGGGCACACAAATAAAAATAATATGCCCAGAATTGTCCAGGTCTCACGCAGCACTATTGGTTTATTTGCTTTTTTAATTACTCTATATTTTAAAACAAGCTGATATACTCAAATCTCAAAGATGACTGGCATATCATTTTGTGATAGTTAAGCGCTCTCTCTATGCAGATTGGAATCTTCCATTCAGTGTATTCTCATGAGTGCTCCTTGGTATCAGATCTTTACTGGTATATATCCGCTATTTGTCCATTTTTCCCTTTACATCTATATATCTATACATATGGTTTCAAATTTCAAATATATTTTGATTGGTTTTAACTTAGTAAGTTGTGCAAAGAACTAGGTGGCATTTGCTTAATATTTGTGTGTACTTACCGTATTTATAGGATAGACACAGAATAATAGAGTTGGAAAGGACCTTGGAGGTCTTCTTGTTCAACCCCTTGCTTAAGCAGGAAACCCTATAATACTTCAGACAAATGGTTGTCCAATCTCTTCTTAAAAACTTCCAGTGTTGGAGCACCCACAACTTTGGAGGCAAATAGTTGCAGATTGGTAATTATAACTGTCAGGAAATTTCTCCTTAGTTCTAGGTTGATTCTCTTTTTGATTGCTCTCCATCCATTGCTTCTTGTTCTGCCTTCAGGTGCTTTGGAGAATAGGTTGACCCCCCTCTTCTTTATGGAAGCCCCTTCCCATATTGAAACACTCCTATCATGTCATCCCTGGACTTTCTTTTTATTAAACTAGACATACTCAATTCCTGCAGCCATTCTTCATATTTTAGTCTCCAGTCCCATAATCATCTTTGCTGTTCTCTGCATTCATTCTAGAGCAGAGGTGTCAAATTGCAGTGTCACAGTGGCATCACGTGATATATCACTATTTTTCCCCCTTCGCTAAACCAGGTGTGGGCGAGGCTAGTGTGTGACGCATCTCAGCCACGAGTTTGACAGCTCTGTTCTAGTGTCTCAACATCTTTTTTATATTGTGGTGACCAAAACTGGAAGCAATATTCCAAGTGTGGTCTTACCAGGTCATTATAAAATGGTACTAACACTTCACATGATTTGCAATAGTGGCGAATATCTGTAGATCACATGTAAGATGAGGATTTCATTCTCCAAGCTTGTGGGTTTTGGAATGTTTCATTACAGGATAGGTAACATCTTCAGTATTATTAACAACAGAACACTGACACCTCCTAAATTATGTTGAAGATGTTACCTAGCTTGGTAGCGAAATGTTCAGTAACAAACACACAAGCTCAGAGAATGAACCTTCACCCTCACTTCACATGATCTTGATTCTATCCCTCTGTTAATGGATCCCAGAACTGTGTTGGCTTTTTTGGCAGTGCGGCATACTGCTGGCTCATATTTAAGTGATTGTCAACTAGGACTACAAGATCCTTGTGCACTTACTACTATTGAGCCAGATACCACCTATTTGATATCTGTGCATTTGATTTTGTCTAAATATAGAACCATCATTAGCACCATTTCTTTAGTTTACTGTATAATCGAATAATCAAAAGAATGTTCCAACTTCATGTCAGCCATTCATTTGGATAGGGTGGGGAGGACACTTGGTGACCTAACTTGTCATCTCTCTTTGGCAGGAGGCTTGTAGCGGAACTGGTGCCAACAACTTAGCTGGCGCTGCCTGGGTGCTAAAAATAAGTTATTTCTTGCCCTCAAGTCAGGCTCCCTCCAGAGTTAATAACAACAAAGCAAGCAGCCTGCTAAAGAAGAATTATCTCAGGCTAATCATCTCCCTGGGGCAGAGAGCTCCTCAGAGTTCATACAAGCAAACAGGTGATGCTGTTCCAAATCAAAGACAGAGAGGATTGGCCACAGCTCTTCCCATACAGAGAATGCATGCTCATAGAAGATTCAGTCCTGATCTGCCAACAGGCCTGATGTCCTCTCCTGAACATTTTCAAAATTTGAAGCATATTTATTGTAGAAAATATCTACTGGAAATGTCTATGAAGATTCTCAGTCATCCAGGTCATGGTTGTCCCAAATGTGCTTTTTTTCAAGAGGCAACTGGACTTTCTGGTTTTTCTTGAAGATGTTTCATTTCTCATCCAAGAAGCTTCTTCAGATCAGAAGATTTGATCTGATCATCCAGGAACATACTTTCCCAATAATGCTGCCTTAAAAATCTAAAACCCAGTGAAGATAGTTTCATGGAACAAGGCTAGTAGTGTTTGTTAGGGTTCAGTTAAGACCAGTTTAGTCCATTAACTAATTTTCCATTCTAGGCTGAAGATTAAATTTATTTTAAGAAGTGCTGGGTTTTAAGAATCTTATTTTAAGAAGTGCCTATCTATGTTACTTGATTTTTAGTCAACAGGTATTTCTATAGGACATGGTTTACAAAAAGTGAAAATGGCAATCACAATCAAAGCTATAGCCATTTTTATGTGTGCCATAGAGCTTCAATTGCAGCATCTAGGGCCCCATCTTCATTTTTTTGCCACAACCTGCAGACAATCCTGCCCATCACATACTCCACTGGAAAGGAAGAAAAACTGAGGGGATGCCATCTCTAGCCACATTTTTGCTGTGAGCCCACTTACTGGCATTACTAGATTACTTTCAAGGGAATGCAACTTGTAACAGAAAAGTGAGTCCCTACATCTGCTCTACTCTCCATTGCATATACATATATCTCCCAAATGAGAAGTCAATTCCTTTTATGCTGGTGAGTGTTGTATTTTCAATATGTTGGAGGAGCTGGAAAAGATGATTAGTGGTGACCAAACTCAGACTGATCTTACTCAGAAACAAATTCTATTGGGTTGATGGAGCTTGTTTCCACAAGTTGTCATAGATGCTCCAGAGTACCTTTTGAATGTACAGTTGTGGGTGATTTTGTGTTGCTTACATGGTGGGCTGATTCCATTGTGGTAGTCTATAGTAGAAAACTCCCATTATAGGGACAAGAGGATTTAAGCATCTTCTAATGAGGTAGCCAAGGAAACGGCCCACTAGGGTTAAGGATGCCATCAACCCCTGTGGTTGCTCTTTAGATAAGGAGCGCTCTCAGCTGGGAGAAAAGAAAGGATCACAAGGAAAAGAAGCTTTGGAAAGTCCTTCAGACATCTAAGGCTGTTGGACACTCCTCTTGTTCTGTCCTGCTTGCTTTTATAATAAAGTTCAGACAATGGGATTTGTTGACACTCCCCTGCATTCAAGTGGGAATGCTAGAGAAATTCTCAACTTTTCTATTTTTCCAGTAATGTTCAAGTTCCATGCAAGCTCCTTGGTCTTATTTCTGAAGCAGCACAGCTACATTGTTTTAATTGTTATGGACTTCCTCTTGATCTCCCCACATAGAGTTTTTTCCAGTTTTTAGCTACTCTTTTTTATGCAGATTACTGATGGATATTTAATTAAATCCATGCAAGCAAAAATATTATTCTGATTATGCAAGTGTAATCTGATTCTTTTTGCACTCTGATTAAATGAAAGTGTACGTATGTACCCAATATCAAGCAATCAGTAAAATGATGGAAACAGAATTTCCATTCATTCCACCTGAGCCACTCCTGAAATTAATTTTAGAGATTCTAGAAGATAGTCCTCAAATATTATGTAATGTTGCAATGACAAAATGATGTGTGTGAATCTATTAGATTCTGGAAAAAAGAGAGAAAAGCACCCTAGAAATCTTAAGTCACAATCTTAAGATTATACAAATAACATCTGTATTTATATTTTATTTCATTTTTTTTCAAACATGGGGGTTCAAATTTTGATATTTTGCACACTTTGCAAGTTTACAGTCTCCCATTTTACAAGTTTTAACTTGGTTTATTAGTGAAGACTGCTACATACTCTGTTTTGTTATGGTTATTTTACTTATATAAGCCATTTGTATATTTAGACAGACAGGCACTTGATGTTAATACTTTAGGGCTAGTTGCCAATGTTGACTTCCCACTTGACTGAAAATGTGGTTGCATGGGATTGTGATATGAATAGCTCAACGTAAACATATCAGTTGGAGGAATTAAGTAACGGAGAGAAGGTAAGCAGGATAGCAGTTGATGTGATCCATGCTCATTTGAGAACAAAAGGAAAAAAGCTGCACATGAATGAAGTTGGGAAGCTACTGTAATTAATTAATTAATTTTTCAGCCCCAAAAGGAATAACGTGGGCATTATCCACAGTACAAGCAGACATGGAGACAGTTTTTTCCCTTATGCCATCACTCTGCTGAACACCTAATTCCCACAGTACTGTTTTATGCCTAAGTATATTTATCCATTTAGTATGGCTATATTACTATTCTTCTTCTTGTCTTTTCTACTACCTTCTCTTGTTGGTATCATTATTATGATTATTATTACTCTGAGAGTTTATGCACTGGAGAAATTCCTTGTGTGTCCAGCTCTGTTCTGTTCTGGCTAGGTTGCATCTGCATAGAAATACATGATCTAATAACTCATCACACAAAATTATGTTATAATTTCATTGCTTTGGGGTAAGGGGTGTATGAGAATCAGATCATTTTGCCTTCATACTAATCTGTGTGCTTGTAATTTGTTTGTTTGTCAAAAAAACTGCTAATATCCTTACTGTTTTATTTCAATTCAATCAATGATTCCACTCCCATAATCCCTTTTTCTCTGTACTATATGTGAACCTACCATGGCTTGGTAAAACAGATATTGTAGCCATGATCAGCTATATCATACATATAATCAAGTCAACAAGGTTTGTTTGGCCTATTCCTAACTTGTTTTTCAAAAACCCATAATAATGCTATTCATACTACTCCATATATTCTATCAACTTTGGAGTACCTGAGCCATCTGTTTCTATTTTTTATGTGATATGTTTTTTCCCCCATGTATTTTCTAGGAATTGGAGAAAGATCTTTGTGTATTGAAATGAAATGCCTGTGTGTTTACTGAAAATCAGGAATACGTTATAATCTTTCAGACTAGCACGTTAAAAGTTATAAGCTTTCACAATCTAATTACATTATGCATCTGATGGTTTGTGAGGTACAGTTCAGAACAAAATATGCTAATAAAACATTTAATCTGAAAAGGTGCTACCAAATTCTTCCTGACATATGGCTTCCATCAACTAATACAGCTCTCCTACCATAATATGAATTTATTTATGTCCCACCTTGTTTTTATAAATAACTTAAGTGGCAAACATAGATAACTTTTCTTCCTCCTATTTTTTCTACAATTATAATCCTGTGAAGTGAATTTGGCTGAGAGCGAATGACTGGTCCAAAGCCACCCAGCTGGTTCTCACATGTAAGGCAGGATTAGTCTACTGGTTTCCTCAACCACACCACCAAACTTGCTCTCGTGAGTTCCTGGGATTCTTTAATGTGTGTTTCTGTCTGAGTTCTTGGTTTTTCTGTTTCTTTGTTGGAAATCTTGTGGATTATGGAGGATGGAGGCAGTGGTGAAATCCAAATTTTTTTACTGTGGGCGTGGCTTAGTGGGTGTGGTGTGGCTTGGTGGGCATGGCAGGGGAAGGATACTGCAAAATTTCCATTCTCATCCCACTCCAGGGGAAGGATACTGCAAAATCTCCATTCCCACCCATCTCCATTCCCACCCCACTCCAAGGGAAGGATACTGCAAAATCCCCATTCCCTTCCCACTCCCGGGGGAAGGATATTGCAAAATCTCCATTCCCACCCCACTCTGGGGCCAGCCAGAGGTAGCATTTGCCAGTTCTCTGAACTGCTCAAAATTTCCGCTACCGGTTCTCCAGAACCTGCTGGATTTCACCCCTGTTTATGACCCTTATGGGTAGCCTCCATTACAGTCGTCAATCAAGGGTTACCGATACAGTGTTGTTTAAGTCTAATTACAACAAGTAGTCCTCGACTTACGACCACAATTTAGCCCAAAATTTCTGCTGCTAATCGAGACAGTTGTTGAGTTTTGCCCCATTTTACAACTTTTCTTACCACAGTTGTTAAGTGAATCACTCGGTTGTCAAGTTAGTAACATGGTTGTTAAGTGAATCTGGCTTCCCCGGTGACTCTGCTTGTCAGAAGGTCTCAAAAGGTTATCACTGATAACGCCATTGATAAATAAATGATAAGAGAATGAAGTTGAAAAGATGTATACTAGCTAGATAATATGATAAACTAGATAATTAGTCAAAAGTTATTATAAGCACAAGATTTTTGTAACCGACCGACACACTGTATGTAACTGGGAGAGAGGATGGAGGGGTTTTTTATTTTTTTTTGTGTGTGTGCTTGTTCTGTTTTTTAATGTTTTGTTTGTTGTAAAAAATAATTAAAAAAAAAAGGTTATCACTGCAACACATTGCAACCAACAGAAATACCTGCCAGTTGCCAAGCATCTAAATTTTGACCATGCGACCGTGGGGATGTGCTGCAACAGTTGTGAGTGTGAAAAACAGTCACTTTTTTCAAAGCTATTGTAACTGTGAATGGTCCCTAAACGAATAGCTGTAAGTCGAGGACTCCCTATAAATTGTTTCATTTGACAAACAGATTAACCAACCAAGTTTATAGCTCATTCGCCCGTCTTTGAATGTACTTGAGCTGTGTGAATGTGGAAGCTGCCAGCAACAGAGGTTGGAGAGAATAATTCACAAAGCGGAGAGAAGGTGGCTGGTTTCACCTTGCAAATCATACATTAATCTTGGTTTGCAGTGACACCCCCTTAAGGGACTGTTCTTACTCGCTCTTAACGTGTAATTCTATTCAGCACGAGTTTCATAAATAACATTCCCGAATCCTTTGAAATGCAGAGAATCCATATTTGGTATTCAGCCCCCTCCCACCCGTCCTCTGAGGAATTGCTCCCTGAAGAGAAGCCGGCTTAAAAAACAGGACAAGCAGGGGGAAAAAATGGCAGCGTGTATTTGGCATTAAGCTCTTTCCTGCGGTCTAAATTTTCAGCACAGCATAAAAGAACAAGAAGAAATCTATAACTCTTAGAAGGAATATTAGTAGGCCGCTGTTTCTCGGTACTAAAGGTCAGGGAAGATGGTTTCCAAGGCAACCGCAGGTTTTAAAATATGGGAGAAATTCATATACAAAAGTGGTCCATCGTTAGCTTTGTGCAAAAGGGAGAATTTGGCTCCATCACTCTGGGGTATGAAAGAAATGCTATCCAAGGGACAGAGATCTTAACAGCTGACTGAATGAAAAGAAAAAATGGGATTTTTTTTTCAATGCAGGACAGGGGTGTCTGACTTTGGCCACTTTTAAGACCTGTGGACTCCAACTCCCAGAATCCCCCAGCCAGCCAAACAACAATAAAGAGCAATGTGCTTTTGCTGTGCTTAAACTCCTGATATAATTAGAATTATTCAGAAATAATCCAACAAAGGCTCCCTGCTGTTTTTAAGCAGAAGCAGTTTCTTTGCACTTTCTGCCTATCATTTCAATAGGAGAGAATATAATTTGTTCCTATCATTTTTTTCTTGTGCCTATAATTGTGCCGCTGCTTCAATTTGTTCACAGCACGAGTGAAGAATTACCTATCATTTGGTCAGTTTGTAATCTGTGAATATACTATATGTGCCTTTATTAATGATTTGGGAGAAAGCAATAAAATAACAAGAAGTTAGCAACTGAAGTAAATATTGTGCTTGGGAACTTAGACTTTTATTTGAATATCTTAATAATTCAGGAAACAAGGCTATAACTACCCCACACAGAATGCAGATAGAGTTGGTGCAAGCGAATAAATTTAGAACAGAACAAAACAGAAGCTGGAAGCTGGAAGGGACCTTGGAGGTCTTCTAGTCCAACCCTCTTCTCAAGCAGGAGACCCCATATAATAAGATACCAAGTAATGGTACACTAGGCTTGAAAAGCCTCAGTACAGGTAGTCCTTGAGTTCCAGCAGTTCATTTAGTGACTGTTCAAAGTTACAACGGCACTGAAAAAAATGACTTACGACCATTTTTCAAAGTTACGACCTTTGTAGTATCCCCATCAGGGGTGGGTTCTACTTACCTCTACTACCGGTTTTGATGATGTACACGCTTTGTGCATGATTGGCGTGCCGAACACATACTCCGCGCATGCGCAGTAACTTTTTTTGAGGAAAAAACCTTGAAAAAAGCATTTCTGCGCATGCGCGGAGCACGCATTCGGCAGAGAACCGTAAGTACGGGCACGCGGGTGGGCCCAGCTCCCGGTCATGGAGAACCGGTTCGGTGACATCACAGCATCACCGCTAACAGATCGCGCGAACTGGCCCGAACCGGGAGCAACCCACCACTGATCCCCATGGTCGCCTGATCAAAATTCAGATGCTTGGCAACTGGTTCATACTTATGACCATTGCTGGATTATGTGATCCCCTTTTGCGACCTTCGGACAAGCAAAGTCAATGGGCAAGCCCAATTCACTTAACCGAGTTACTAACTTATCAACTGCAGTGATTCACTTAACAACTGTAGCAAGAAAATTATACTGGGACAGAACTCACTTAACCAACATCTGTTAGCAACAGAAAATTTGGGCTCAATTGTGGTCATACGTCGAGGGCTATCTGTATCTGTAACATCTTGTCAGTTTACCTTGGAATGCTTCTACAAATAGTCTTTGACTTATGACGATTCATTTAACAACCATTCCAAGTTAGGATGGTGCTGAAAAAACTCGTATGACTGATTCTCACCCTTTACAACCGTTGCAGCATCCCTGCAGTCACAATCAAAATTTGGGCGCATGGCAACTGACATCCATTTATGATGGCTGCAGTGGCCTAGCGTCATATGATGGCCATATGCGACCTTCCAAGAGGCTCCTGAGAAGATTAGTCAATGGGGGAAGCTGGATTCCTTTAATGATCGTGACAAAAAAAGATAGTAAATTTGGGCAACAGCCACATTGTGTAGTGACAGAAGTTCTGACCCCAATTGTGGTCATAGGTTGGGGCCTACCTGTTTTACTATAGGTAGTCCTTGACTTACATCCACAATTGAGCCCAACAGTGGCTTCCGGCGTCCGAGGATCTAGACCCCCCACCCTTTGGGATGGGAGGGGAGCTCCTTGCTCCCTCGGATAGGGTCCGCAACTTGGGAGTCCTCCTGGATTCACGGCTGTCTTTAGAAGACCAGGTGACAGCC
>JANHFM010001320.1:447322-460536 GCA_032468115.1 Grayia smithii
GTTGTTCTTGTCTTTAAAATGTTTATATTATTTGATCAAGACAACACAATATGTATGCTTTACTTTTAGTGAAAAATGGAGGGAAATGGGATGGGGGAGGGTGGAGGTTTGGGTGGAAAGCAGAGAAAAGTCCAGCGAAAAGCAGTTCAATCATATCACCTACAAAACATGGGAGTCTTACATGTCCATTGTCATTCGCACATTATCATTCATAGCAGAAAATCAATAAATATAAATCAGAGACAATGCTAATCCACAGTAAAATAAATATCCATATTCAGGTATCCTGCAACAGTTTCTAATACTGCAGGTCTGTCTTTTGCAGCACAGAATTGGAAGATGTCAAGTACTGTTTTTATTCTTAATTTAGCAACTTGGAGAAACAAGGAAAGGGAATCATGCCAATAATGGAATAGCCCATTTGTTGAATGTGATTGAATGGGTTACTTTTTAGGGCCAATGAACTTTTTCTTAAAAGAGCTTAAGAGCCAATAAATATTTCACTGTAAGAGGAAATGTCAGCTGTGCATTTTGTTTCCTTCCCTTTCTTGCTATTTAGAAGACCTTAAGCTCACTCCTGCTCTAGTTCATCACTCCCTATACTACTAGACAAACTCCCTTTGACAAGAGTTGCAAACAAACTCCTTAGTATAATAGGCAAAGATAAGATGTGTTATAATTAGTACTAGGAATAGGTGGCTAACTTGCTCCAGTTTAAGTATGTACTACATTCTTTAGGATGTTGGTCAGTGTGCTTCCCCTAAAGGATGGAATGGTAAGAAATAAGTGATAGAGCATTCTAAATAGCAGCCTATTGCTCTCACTGATTCAAGATTGCATTGCACACCAAAAATCACAGAAAAACACTGCTGGAAAAAGCAAATTAGGCTTTTCCCTAATTTCTACTATATAAAATATGAGGCCAACAGCAGACAACAGCCAACCACAGTGACTGAGATTAATTGCTAGACGTGTGACTGAAGTGTCAATAAGCTACTTGCTAGTGGCAGAAGAAGGAAAGAAGATACAATATGAGCTCAACATCTTACACCTACACACTTGACAGATCTCTTAAAAATAATTCTGTGCAACATTTTCATAAAGGAGACAGACTGTAGCAGGTAAGGGTCAATGTGACAAAAGACAGAAGAATGTTCTCAAAATGTATGGCAATCAAGGACAGCTTGCTGCCTGTTCATAGTTTAAGTATGTCAGATGCTCTACTGCTGCTTCTGTAGCTGGTGATCAAATTATATTGGACCTCAACTAGCTGAGCTACTGCAAATGCAGTATGGGCTTGCAGGCCAGCAGTTAATCTTGCCTAAAATCTAGGTAGAAAGCAACCCTTCGATCTTAATTCATCTGAAACTAGAGGCAGCACTTTACACCATATATATTTTTTTCTTGAGAGGAGTCTGAAACTCCACAATGTGGGACAAATCTACAAGAACAAGCAGCTATTTAACAAGATCGGAGTGAGAAAAATCATCACCAAGAGTTTATAACCATGCAGACTGTTACTAGCTTTCACACTGAATTAGTGTAAGCTAAGAATGGAGGGGTTTCCCCATGTTTTATGCCTGAGTTTCAACATTAATGTCTGTAGGTCTGTACATGGTGCATTTCCACTCTTTTGCTTGTGCACCAATATCAATCAAGTGGGTGCATAATACCAAAGCAGTTACTCTAGAATAAGTTGATTTGTCACAATACACCAGGATATCAAAGACAAAAGTAAAGTACTTAGTTGTGTCTAACATGCAAAAAAAGAAAAGTTCAGGAGAATCTCTGAAGAGAATCAAGCGTTATGCAGTTGTCCAAATGTGCCACATGGAAGAAGGTCCCAGAGAAGCAGTCTTCTGCTTGGCTGTTTTCCAGGTCACCAGCCTTTAACAAGGTTCAAGCTTCATTCTAAATCCAGTGGACTACTGCAAAGAGAGAGAGTGCAACAGCCACAAGGATAGGCAGGTCTTGGGGAATGGGTGGTGGCACACAGAGATGGTCATCCAAAGAGGGGAACTGCATGCAAATTCACAGGCCAGTTGTGCCCCAGATATTATTCTCAATAGCTGCAAAAAAAAGAGGGTTGTACTCTGACTGCATTAAGACAGGATATGGGGAAATGGCAAAGCTAAAAACTGTTTCCCTAACATGCTGGTTACAGAAGTGAATTCTATTTCATCCCAGCATTAGGTGGTCACCTGAACAAGGATCATCTGGAGCTCATTTACTAAATAAATGAAGTAGTGTTTTAATGTACTGGCACAGTCCCTGCTCTAGAAGTTATGAAAGGATTAAATAATAGACTCATCAACCCAAATGATGTACTGTCCTTCCTATTAGACCTGAATAGATCTAACTAGAAGAAAAATAGTATCAACATCTAAAAATATCTCTAATACTATCTCGAGTGATTATGGTTTTACGTGGGCAAATAAATACACATGTAAGGAGAACACAAATTACTGTAAATTTCCATTCACCAAAAACTCCCTCTACTGGAAGCCAGCATGTCATGGAGTCAAAGTGTTAGCTTTGCTTGCTCCTTGATGTGCTAGTTTTATATATTCAGAGAATCTGAAAAGGTAAAAGCCAGAAGAAAATTTAGGGTAGAAACATTTCTGAGCATGAAGCATTGAGTTTGAATCTGTTGGTGACAGAAAGTGGCCTGGAACTAGAATATAAGCCATTGTGTGAGTTGGGATTGTAGAACAGGTAAAAGTGTGTAACATAACTAAGTCATCAAAGTCAGTCCTGAAATACTTATGCATATGACTTTGAGAAACACAAAGCATGGCTTATATGCTTGAGAGATTAAAAACTCCATCTCTTTTAATACATACATACATACACATATATATGCATTTATATAGCAATATCAGCTGTCAACACAACAGTGTGACAAGTTCTAACCAATCAAAGCTGATTTGGGGGTGGAATAGTTCAACAGCTGTCATGAATTACAATACATGTTTTTATAAAACAAAATTTACAAAGCACACTCCCACAAAATCCCTATCTGGCCAGCAATAAATAGTTCTTAAGCATGCATGCAGATTAGGTAAGCACATTCCTAACAGTTATTTTATTACTTACGCTCCTTCCTCTCGTAGAAGTGCCAGGAATTTTCTCACACGGTACTCAGGATCCATCTTCATAAATTACATGTATTAAAAACACACATAGTTAATACACAAACACTCTCTAGTTAATCACAACAAATTCAATGAACAAAAGAAAAGTTAAGAGAGGCAGTATCAACTACTAGACCAAAAGAAGTTTTATCACAGTTATATATATATATATATATATATATTTAACTAAAGAACCAAAGACAGTGAGTACATGTAGCCTTTCTGCTTCTATTCACCTCATTCACAATTTGATGTTGGGAAACAGTGCCTGGCTTCAAAAGCAGCCAACAGTCAAGAACTAATTCAATATTGTCAGAAAAAGAGAACCAAGCAGATATATAACCATTCTATAACTCCTGCATTCAGCCCAAAAATTTACAAGAAGAACTGCATGCTGAAATATTAAACCATGCAGATCTTTGCAATTGCTAAAATAGATTTCAGCAGGCAATGAACATGTTCATATAACATACTAAGCCATAATAAGGACTAAGGGTAAACACACCAGGCTTGTTCTTCCTGTTTATGCCTACTGGTTCTTCCCATGGATTGGGAAGCTGTGTCAATTCTACAGCTTCTATTTGCTCCCCATGATTTTTGGCCATTGGCAAAAGACAAAATTAACATTGATCTTTCTTAAACAAAAGAGCCTGCTGAAAAACATGCTATATTCATGATTACAGATCTACTATTCAATTTCTCCCTCATTTCAAATCCAATTTCAAATGCTAAGGAGAATGTCTAATAAAAGGATAAGAATGATAGGACAACAAAAGCAATCAAATAAACTGTCTTCCATGACTCAGCCCCTATTCCCTTGTTAGCTAGAAAGGAAAGAGGGAACACAACAATCTTTTCTTCATCATATCTCTCATTTCATTCTGTAGCTCTTTCCCTTTGAATTTTTCTTGAATATTAAATCATATGAATTCAAGGTACTAAAATGCAGGATCAGTAAGAGGGATCTTCTTACGAAAATAAAAAGAGTGAAATTGGACATCACCAGGCCAGAGTCAAATAGTACAGGTCTCTGCCTATTACACTTTAATAGGTGTCAGCAATAAGTTACTGACTTTTGCCTATAGCTATAAAAATAAAGAGACAAGGGAAAGAGAGGAAAAAGTAATCTAGATAAATGACTTTGTACCCTCAGGTGACATCCAATCAAAGCAGATCCCAAGCCTTATACAAGTTTCAACAGAACTGCAAAGAACAAGTCACTCAGAAGGGAGTGGGGAAGCGTTTATAACACAGTGATGAATTGCATACTTCTTGGCTTATACTTAAAAGCTGTCCGAAAAAGAGGTAAAAAAATCTTCATTTATAGTTACACCAGCTGATTAGCAGGCATCAGTCCTGGAGAGTTATAAAATTGCCCATGTGCATCTCTTCTATTAATGCATATCTGACCTCCATTTTCATTTGACTGGCACATTTATACCGAAGCTAAGAGACGTAAACTTTAACTAGGTTCATGGACTATGTCTTTTGGCAAGTGATTGGATTTCACTAGCTTCTTTTGCATAAATTGTAAGCTTTCATTTTACAAAATAATTCACTAGCTGTCTGTGGAGAATTATTTTAAGTGGCCATTAATAACCTAGATGGCATGAAATTAATTTTAAAATCTATGTTGATTCAGATATATAACTTCTAATCACCTGTAGTTTTATATAGCAAATGTGAATGATAAAAATCAATGTCAAACTCTAGTAGAAACTAGATCCCAACAGTTTTGCCTCCTAATACATTTTTCCCTTTTGCATGACAGATGCAACAATTTACTGAAGTTTCCTGCCACCTGGAAATTAGTCCCAATAACTTTGGAGAGTCCCTGGTTAGAGAATGAATAATTGTAAAATGTTTATAAGGGAGCCTTTTTCTCTAGTCTATGCGAAGAAGTTCCCTCTCTGCTATGTGGAAATTGCTGTCTTCTGCCCCACTGTAATCAAGTTACTCTCTACTTTGTGAAGAAAAATAAGACATTTCAATACAATGTTAACCTTTGTTAAAACATAGCTGAATATGGGACTCCAGGTCCATATTTTATTTGGTTTCATTATTACTGAACTTTTATTATGTAAGTGTTTGGGACATCAACCACTCTGAATCTTTAGAAATGAGAAATTGTATTTCATAATTAATTCCTAAATAGAAATAAAAACATAAGGACTTATTTTTTATTTTTCCCAATGCCCAGTGCCTTTTTTTAATATCCTGGCTTGACCAGGGGCCAAGCAACCCATATGTCTAGCTCAGAGATGGGCCAGATGTGACCCTCCAAACATGTCTTTCAGCTCTTGCCAACTGTAGGCAACATTAAAAAAAATGATAAGGAACACTTAACTGCAAACCAATGAAGTTCTGGAGAGCCACACCTTTTATTTTCTTTACTTGATCTAAGGGCAAAAGCATTTTACCTGCAGTGACATCTCAATTAACATCAGCAGCTTCTTGATGCCAATCCAGACCTTCTTCCCTTTGACATTCTGAGCGATAGTGCTGCGTTCCTTGTCTTTGAAGACACTCAGGAGCTAGAAGTTGGAAAAAGAAAGTTACCTAAGTTATAAGGAAAGCCCAGTTGAGGGAATAGAAGGATCTGGTTACCTCTGGACTCCATTTTCTTCTTATACAGCACAATTTTTTATGTTAACTACTCGAAAGATAAGCCAGCTAGAAATGATGATTTCAGTTGATGTTCAAATCTTCTGCTCCAGACAGAAGCAGATTAAAGTAAAAGGGAAGTGTGTACATGGGCACTGTTGTCTTATTATTACGTTATTCTATTATTTCAGGCATTTGTATAAACATGACAAAATACAAACACAGGTATCATAACATTTAGAAGAGATTCCTTCCTACATAATGTAAGGGGAAGCAATGTCTCTTTTGAAATATTGTTCATTTTAACTAACAGGTTGTGAAGAATTGGACTGTCACAGTCAGTAATTTCTAAAATCAATGGGGATTAATAACAAATTTAACTCCGTCACTTCACTGCAATTAGTAAATCCAACTACTAAGAACTATATAGTACTGATATTATAAATAGAAATCCTAATTTAAATGGAAATATTAATGTTAATTTTAAATGTTGCAATAAGTTGGTCTAATTAAACCATTAGTTCAATGATGGTTTTCAACGATTTCAGTTTATATAAACCATCAGTACCTGGTTAAGTAATTATCTCTACTGTAAATTACACAATTCAAGGGATGTTAATTACAAAACAGCAGCTGTAACTTAAATACGTATACAATGCAATTTGATTAATTCTAGAATCTTCAGAATCAAGAATCTTCTAGAATCTTGCCTCTAAAGGAATAGCTATATAAAACTGTGAAGCAGCCTTCACTGCTTAAACAAATAAATTTGGACATTATAGGACCTTTTAAAATAATAATCTGCAGACTTAAGTAGCATTTTTGGACAACGGAACTCAACTACTGGTAAATCTTTCCTATGGAAATATTTTCATTTTAGGTTGTAACTGTTCATGTATTTTAGATGGCAATTATTTCTCAATAATCATGGACAGAAGAAATATTTATTGCCACTTCTACTCTTCATTCCAAGATAAAGTTCTGTTTTTCCAAGATAAAGTTATATTTTCACTCCTAAATATTGTTGTAGAAAGATGGCCTTGACAGAGATAGGCAAGATCTGTTGGCTAGGCAAAAAGGGAGGAACTGCTAGATAATATTCGGAAGTGGCTCAGACAGACAACTCCCTAATTCATAAAGTAGTGGGTGATGCAGAACAATCTTAATAAAAGTAGCTTCAGCATTTTTGCAAAGGAGTTTTCCTGGTATGGGCTACCTAGTAAGGATAACAAAAGAATTTTGAAAGATCCAGTCTCGATTTGCCTACAATGCCAAAGAAATTGGGTTCTTTTTTCAGATTCCTTCCTCCAGGACACGCTAGTGATCTCCTCACCTCCAGGGCCTCCATGAGATGATCACCAGTAGCAATGTTGGGAATATGGATAGTAGTGCTAAACGCATCCAGCATCTCCATCTCTTGCAGGACATCTTTGCGACTAGTAGTCCCAACAATCAAGAGTTTACGACCCTAAATGTTAATAAAAAATGGAAAGGTAAAATGTAAAAGAAATTGAACATTTTTGGAAATAACTCAAATACAATTTAACCCTTTGACTTCCATCATTCCTTTTCAATAGTTGGCAGCTTGGTAAGCTCACCCTGCTGGACCAGTTCAGTGCTCCAAACCACTTTTTTACAGTAAGGCAAGTCACATGAAGCCAGGAAAGCCAAAAGAGGGTTTGAAAGCAATACTGTTTTTTTTTTAATAGGTGAACATGGAAATACCATTTCATTACCAATGATAGTAACTTTTGATAGCCTTACACTCCATGCATTTTAACTCTTTTAAAAAAAACTTTGAAATGCTTTTTCCAAGAAATCTGAAAACTACAGTGACTTATAGAAGACAATACTAAGGGAATTCCCTACATTCTTGTTAAATTATACTTTCTGTATTTCTTTTGTACCACTACAGTTAAACTGTTATAGATTTGTAGCATAGCTTAGATTAGGTTACTAGTATAGTATAAAAAAGTAAAAAAGTTTCTATCAAGCAAATGAAAAGTATCAAACTGCCAGATTCATCACTGATCTTGCCTGGATTTCCAAATACCTCTGTCTCTCCTTGGTGAGATAAAACAGGAGACTGGAAAATATAGCCCAATATGCAACAGTACTTAGATACTGCTTGGAAAGACACTAAGAAGTCATTAAAGCAAAATTAATACTTTAATTTAAACTATTAAAATAAGTAATTTAAAAACTGTATTCATTTAATTACATTTCTGTAGCACTCAACATCTAAAACACTATGGGAAATTCCCAAAATAAATGATTTTATAGTAGATACTGTTCACAAAATTGTTTCCACTTTTCTTAAAAGTTAGTGGAGCTGTTGGTTTTCCCCATAAATTTATTTCTAACCTTCTGATTCTTGTGAGTCACTCCAGTGCTTGAACTAACCTCTGGCAAGATCAATCTGATTAAGCACAAAAAGTGGTGAAATATGTGAAAGAGAACAGTTTTGTCAGCTGCTGGAAGTAGAGAAAGCTATGCTTTTAAAGCCATAAAGCAATTATTATGATGAAAGATGGAGCCCACCCAGGAAATAATTTTACATTGCCAACTGGAAGGTCATGAAGTTTAAATGGTGAGATGGATATCAAACACCGACATAAAAAATGTACTTCCAGACAAATCTTTCATCTAAACTAGGAAAACAATTAAGATACTAAAGTATTAAATGATATCATTTTCTAGCTCAAATGGATAAGTACTGCAGTTCCTCCAAAGTCCATTCAGCCAGGGTGGGCTGGCACTAGAAACCAGGTTCTGGTCCACCCTCAGTTACAAAAGTCCTCTGAATGACTTTGGTCCAGTCATTCCTTTTTAGCCCAATATGGTTGCTTTGGAGAAAAACAGGAGAGAATGCTATTTATATTTCCTTGAACTTCTGTACAAAAGGCAAGATATAAATCTAATAAACAAGGTGGCGATAAGTACCTGGGAAATCAGGAGATTCAGGCAGTGCAAATGTGTATAAAGATTTATTGTAAGCTCAGCTCTCTACAAGCATATGGCCAACTGACCATTAAGGGAATGTGTGGGAGTTAAGAAAGGAATTCAAGGTGGCCTGGACTTAGATCTCTTACAGGCGCATAGGGACTCATGACTTATGATACATTTGACCCTCCCTCGGGCTCAGCCTGGTCATTTCCTACAGGTGGTAAATAATGAGTTTAAACTAAACTTATTAGGTAAAATGAAATGGGAGCCCTAGCAGATATCAGAGTGTGGAGTCCTGGTACTTTTTAAAGTATCCAACTAGGTCACACCTTCCGTGTCAGAAGGAAGAGCAGGAACAAAATGCAAGTGCAGTGCAATAAACAAGTACAGTGGACCATACTTCCTCACTCTCCAGATATCCTAATTTCCCATTTATTGCATCAAATCAAGTGAAAGAGTTCCTTTCTTAAAAATCACACTTAAAAAGCAAACTATGATTGGCACTGCCATTTTTTCAAATAGAAGAAGCTAACAAAGAATTGCAATTCTTTGCAATTTTTGACTCCCCAGGTTTTATCCAAATTGTTCAAGAGGAAGAAAACAATCTGGTCTGGAAATTGGCCAATATATGGACAAGGATTTTTATTCTCCCCTTTCATCAAGAACATTAACTGGAATTTTGACAACTTATTTTTAAAAGTTTTATTGGATCTTGTAAAAACTTATAAAACCTGGGCCAAAGTATATTAGCAATGGCTATTAAATAAAGCTGCTGGAAACTCAGATTTTAATTATTCAACAGAACATAATGTTACTTTTTTGGGGGGGAAGCAAACAAACTCCCCCTCTCCAATTCAGGTGAATTCATAACAAAGAAAGCCTAATATGATTCTATCACATCAGCATTCAATATTAAAAAAGTAAACAATTACAGTCTGACAATTACATCTCCAATTATGTGGCTCATTCAATTTTCTGACCGCACATGTCGAAGATATTACATTTTCTGAAGAGGGACAGAATGTGGTACATGTTACTCTTATATGTATTGGATTCAAAACAGAGCAGCTGATTCATGAAGGGTATGGGAAGGAAATCATCTCTATTTTAAGCATTTTAATTAAAATATGAGCTGTTTTTCTGAAGCCATGAGGACACCAGTTTTGATTATCAACCATTCCTAAGATCTAAGAAAGTACTTTCTACCAATGTAAGAGAATCATTGTAGCTCAGGGCTGAACTGTGATGTCCTTGGTGCTCTCTGAGCTTTGTTGTTTCGAAGCTCAGACAGCACTAAGAAGCCCACAACATACTTTCTCAAAGATATCAAACCTTTCTATATGTAAAAAGGCAATTTATAGAGTGAGGTGGGCTATTAATTTACAATATAAATTTGCTATGGGAGACTGATTTTATATCTCAAAGTTGTACCTGTAGTGTAGAGAAACTGGTATAGTGTTTCCCAGCCAAACTATCTATGAGTCTTACATAGCAAATTGTCCTCAAGAGAAAAGAAATGCAGCCCAGCAATCTGCTACATCACACCCACTGCCACAATTAGCAAGTTGCTGACTGGGAGGCAATGACATTGTGCGAGACAGCATTTCCAATCACGGTGAAAGGGATTAGAAACATACATAAGCAGGTGTCTTTTTCCCAACACAGTGTGGGAAGGAAGAAACCATCATCCTTAGGATTCCCTAGCACCAGACTATTACACTGTGTGCAACTACAGGGGCAGGTCAACTGAGAACAACAAAATACCCTTAGGAACAGGATTATTTTTTTCCCCATATATGGCAGATTTTTACTTTATTGGTTGTCATTTTTATGGAAGAAAAGAAGAGATTTAATTTGGTATAAATTGTCTTGTGAAATGCCAAGAAGTTCTGGATATAATTCCTAGAAAGAAATTATTCTCTTTTTGGAGGAGGGAATCAGTAACAGATTACATTTTCCCATTATTCTAGCAATGTTAGTTGAAAATTTTTCACTTTTCACATTTCTATCCTCATGTATGGATTGCATGGTCCATCAGCTTTTAATAAAATACTGAATGAAGCTACAAAGAGTTGAGCAAAATCTATACCATTCTTCCCAACTGCTGGCTATGCTTACTACAAATTCTGCAATGGGCATCACTTACATTATTTAAACTCTGAGGCCATTGTTTCACTGAGAGTTTTCAAGTTCCAGAAAATAATAAAATTAAAGCCATTAAATTATGGACTATATCCTTCTCAAAGACAGCAGAATTAAGTCATCTCTATCCATAAAGACTATAGAAGTAAATAAGGTTACATATATACATACAAACAAACAATACCTCTGAGGCTCACAAAATAATTGCTTTGTGCTAAAAAGTTGGTCTAGCTCCAGTAAGTACCATAATACAAACACACACACACACAGACACGGAAATTTGAAATTTGTAGGACAAACTTAGGGAGGGTGTCTTCAGCAGTCCCCATTCAGAAGATCCCCAAAACAGTTTACTGGGTTTTTCATAACACTACCGAAATTGTCAATCTAGCTTAAGGGGGGGAAAAGGGGGGAGAGTAGAAGAGAAGGATACTGCACTGGGCTTTTACCCTCTAAGTCTAATTGTTAGTTTTTTCATAGGAACCAGCAGGGAACCCCATGTGAAGCCTCTGTGGGGTTCCCGAGCAGAGCATCCAATGCCTTGTGTGACTCTGCATGTAGATGAAGGAAGCCTTTCGGGCTGCTGGGCTGTTACCGCTCCTTTCTCAGAGAAATGCTTTTTTCTCTGGCTTGGCTCCCTGCTGGGCCAGCGCTTTTCAATCTTCCTCTCTCTTCTTTCCCTCCCCCCATCCGTGCTTGTAAAAAAATCCTCTCTCCTCATCTCTCTTCTTTGCAAAACCCATGGAAACATAAAAAAAAAATAAGAGAGCTCAGAGATGTGGAATTATTTTTTTTTCTTTTATTTTGGAAAATCTACATTAATTTTAAAAAGCTTTTAAAAAATCTATATATAAGAGAATATACAAATACATGAATACAGACCACTTGTATGGAGGGAAAGAACTGGATATTTCTTTCTTTGGATGGATGGATGGATGGATGGATGGATGGATGGATGGATGGACTTTTACAAAGCTGAAAGATGCTCCATGTCTAAATGATGTCTGTCTGTCTACACACACACATATACACATAAAGTGGAAAGCTATAACCTGAGTTCGAAACCCTTGTGCCACATAACAGGGTGAGCTGCCATTCTTACCCCAGATTGTGTCCACTTAGCAGTTCAAAAGCATGCAAATGCAAGTAGCTAAATAGGTCCCACTTTGATGGGAAGGTAACAGCATTCCATGTGCCTTTGGCATATAGCCATGCTGGCCACATGACCACAGAAAATATCTTCAGACAACGCTGCCTTCCTCAGCCAAGAAACAGGGATAAGCACTGCACCCTAGAGTCAGATACGACTGGACAGGGACACACACACACACACACATACACATACACATACAAGTATGCACATATATAAATTCATACATGGGAAGTACTGATCTATATATATAGACAAAAGAAATGCCTCCCTGATTAACTGTTTTCTGTTTTTTATGATAATCCACAATACAAATGTAGTGAAGTTATCATCCCAACTAAAAAAAAAGTAGATTTTAATTGTTAGGGCCCATTCTGAAATCAAATTTGGTTATCTCTTCCCCGAGATCCGGCATGCCCCTATTCTTTTAGTCTTTTATAAAGCCTTAAAGACCTGGATTTTCCCATAAGCACTGAGGTAGTATATGCCTAGAGCCTAACAAAGCTATCTGTTGCATGTGAATGGTGTGGTGTTCTTCAGGGGCCAGGAGTTTTTATGTTGGTATAGATCAATATTTTTTATTCTTTATTACTGTTTATAGGCCATACAAAATTATTGATACATAGCATGGATATTTATGTTAATCTAATAAATAAAGCCAGAAAGCCCTTCTACAGCATAATGACATTACCATGCATAAACAACATCTATACAAGCATACCAAATGCAGAATAACATATGTTGAATTATTTTCCTCACTAATACCTCAGAACTCAGAAGTGCTAATTTTCTCATTAATATATACCCAAAAAATTAGATAAAGCAGAAAGATAAATTCACTTCCCATCCAACACGAAGTATACTTAAAACTCTTCTAATTTGAAAGGACAAAAAAAAAGGCTGCTCTGTAAATATTTCATCTCTTTTATATGAAATTGTTTCATTGCTCTTTAAAGGCTTTTGGTCTCAGATGAGCACACAGCTCAGCTTACAAACATTTTGTCTTGTTGCAAGACAGATACTTACATTAGGTGGTGCTTTTTTCAATAACACCAGAAGGGCCTGTAACACCAGATTGGAGAAACGTGGCCCAATTGGAACATAATCTGAAAGTTTAAGATAACAAAATAATAATACACATATTTACACAACTCATGGAAAGTCATACAGAGTGGCAACAATTTCAAACATTGTTCTGTTTCAAAGTTTGGAGGTCAGGTCAGTTATATTCTTCTAAG
>JANHFM010001320.1:468087-478670 GCA_032468115.1 Grayia smithii
GAGAAGGAGGGAGAGAGGGAAGGAGGGAGAGGGAGAGAGAGAGAGAGAGAGAAGGAGGAGGAGGAGGAGGAAGAGGAGAAGGAGAAGGAGAAGAAAGTACCACCATCTTGCCTTGTACTCCCACTAACATAAAGTAAAAGAACTGGTTCTTCCACCAATATTATTTCTTGGGTTTGTTCTCACTTTTTCTTTTCCAAGTAATTTTTAATACCTTTTTTCTGTTTTCCATTTTATCTCCTTTAGTTATTAATTTAAATATTAAAGTTTAAAACCTTCTTTGAAAAACATTAGTATAAAAACTTACTGCAAAAGATCTCTTTGATAAAGAATATAGAATAAAGCTAAGAATCAGTCAATTAAGGGTTAATAATTCTTAAGATTGAATATAAATAGCTCGTAATGTATTATTTTAGTTTTGTTGTATGCTGTCCAAATTAACTTGTTGTGACATCAGTGGCTATATTAATAAGAAAAATAAATAATTTCCCTATTAGGTAAGATAAATTATCTAAGTTTAATGTCTTGCCTAAGGCTCTAAAACTTTTGTTTTAGTCTCAAGACTCTGAAGAGTGAGAAATTCACTCTCTGCATCCAGAAATATCTTGCATCCATGTCTCCCTGCAAATATGTCAAAGATATGGCAGTCTGCCCCTCAAGAGAACCCAAGAGAACAAGTCAACTGCATACCGATTACCAAGATATTGTTCAATTGTTCAACACCATCAATTTTAGACAAGAGCTGGTTCACAACAGTATCATGGACTCCAGTGCTGCCTGCCATACTCCCTCTTTGTTTGCAAATAGCATCGATTTCATCAAAGATGATGATATGAACACCACTGTTTGCCCCAAGCTGATGAAGAAAAATCAAAGTATGTGATTAAAATATTGTCATCCTTACTCTACCCTATTTCCCCCAGAATAAGACATCCCCTGATAATAAGCCCAATCAGGCTTTTGAGCCCATGGCAATAAAGCCAAGCACTTATTTCAGGGTTCAAAAAAATATAAGACCGGGTCTTATTTTCGGGGAAACACAGTATTAGCTATCATAGTACACTGTTTTAAGGAATGCAGAATAAAGCATTTAATTATTCTTGTAAAGAATAATTCCACTCTAATCATAAAAAATAGAAGAAGCTTTCAATATTCATTTGGTATAAGGCTTATGGCCATAAATAAGCTTTTATTGTGGACCCATTTCCAGCTTCCAGAACAGCTCAATTAACAGTAGACTAATTAATATTATTAAAATTACAAAGGGCACTAAAATACTTTAGGAAATAGAATATTACAATATGTACACTCAGAATGTTATGAACAAACATTTTTTTAGAACTAGAAAACCCATGACCCATTTGGTCATCCTTTTGAAGGTATTTCCTTACCTAAACAGAGAAATAGAATGACATGGATGGGCAAAAAAAGCAATGACAACAGGAGTTGTCTGACTTTCCTTGTGGGAAACTGGCAGGGAGCATCATAAATCACAACACATGACCAGAACTAACTGAGTGATGCTGCTACTGTAGCCATACAGTATATACATCAATACAACTGATGAGAAGATCCTTGAAATTTTAATTACAGTAACAGTAATGATAGTACAACAATGTCAGTAATGGATTCAAGATTTTGTACCATTAAATTAATAGATTTGAGGTACTTTGATTCAGGCATTTTTGCACTATGGTGCATCATTTGGGCTAACGGTGCATCATACTGCAAACAGAATGATTACAGACAGGGCAGTTCTAGTAATGTATAAATATAGACTCAGGTAAATTACAAAACTCACACTTACATTGACTGAATTCCACGGGTGAAATCTAAAATTTTCCCCTACCGGTTCTGTGGGCGTGGCTTGGTCAGGGAGTTCCTGTGACTGAGTGGGCGTGACCAAATTGACATCAGTCACAGCCACACCCAATAAGTCACATGACCCCTGATGCCACCAAGCCACGCCCACAGAACACGATAGAAAACTTTTAATTTTTTTTTCTATTTTCCCGTCACTAGATGCCTGCAGCTGCAGCCTCTTTTTTTCGGTGCGCCTGGAGGCGCTTCTTGTGTGAAAGATGCAGCGGCTGCAGGCTTCTTTTAGAGGAACTTACCGGAGCTGTGCTCCCCTTCTTAAACACGCAAGGAGAGGGCCAGGCCCAACCGTGCCACTGCGGATCCCACAGCGGTTTCCCTTCGGCCTGGGCGGCGGCGGTTGCCCATTAAGAATGGAAGATGGGGCAGGGGGAGAGGCCAATGCAGCCCCGACAGACTCTGACCTGCTGAGCGATCGCACTGCCTCCTCAGCAACAGGCGCACTGCAGCCGCCTTGCCCACCTTCACCTCCACGTGCTGTGCTTGTAAGGGGCCGCCACTGCTGCCGCTCCTCCTTCCCACCTGACTGTTTGCTTTCCTCCTCCTCCAGAACGCTGACATCGCACTCAGGAGAAGAGGCTTGCTCTCCTTCTTAAAAACACACCATTGTCAAACTGAAAGCAAACGGCCGCAAGGTTGCTTCGGGAGGGCAAGTGGACGTGTGCACATGGTGGGGAGGGGGAGCCAGGTAGGGAGGGGGAGTGGCAGTAGTGGCGGCCCCTGTTGCTGAGGAGGCAGTGCGATCGCTCAGCCAGGTCGGACTTGGCAGGGGCTGCACTGGCCTCTCCCCCTGCCCCATGTCCCGCTCTTAGTAGGTAACTGCCGCCACCCAGGCCGAAGGGAAACTGTTGTGGGATCCACAGTGGCACAGCTGAGCCTGGCCCTCTCCCTGCTGGCCATTGGAGGCTTCTGTGCCTCTTGCTCCAGTTCTTCAGTGATGGGAAGCAGCGCCACAGCTGAGCCTCCTTCTCCTGGCCCTGCCATGCTTGCCTGCCTTCCACGTGGCCTTCCGCTTGCCTGCCTTCGCAAGTTGGCCATGGAGATGCCGGGAAGGCTGCATGGAAGGCAGAGAAGCATAGCAAGACGGCGGGCCGTGGACTGGTTCAGGAGCGTGGCCAGCCAGCGATCACTACCAGTAGGCAAACCAACCCCAGTCTCCGCTACCAGATCAGCCAATCCGGTACGATCCGGTAGCATTTCACCCCTGCTGAATTCCATTTCTGGCCAAATCAACAAAGCTTTTAGAAAAAAAATAAACACATGCAGTATAAAGTATTTATCGGATTGCAATTAGGCAGAATGACACAAAGGATTGCAATTCTTTTCTCAAGGATTACTGGTATTTTAAATTTTTTGGATTTTCTGAATCTTTGTGTATCATTCTGCTGAATGTTGTCAACATTTCAAGACGAGTGAGCAAATAACATTTAGAATTTGTTTATTAAATAAATAAAATTATTTATTTATTTATTTATTTATTTATTTATTTAATTTTATTTATATGCTGCCCCTCTCCCGAAAGACTCACAAAGGTTAAAAACAGTAAAGAGTCATACAGAATATAAAATTAACATTAAATAATTTAGAAAATGGATAAAAAATAAAAATAAAAAGAAATAAAGAAAAAGAAATAAAGAACCCAAGTCCCATCAGCCAAGCAGTTCGAATAGCCATGTTTTCAGGCCCCGGCAGAAGGAGCGGAGATCAGGGGCAGTCCGGAGGTCGGTGGGTAGCCCATTCCAGAGGGTCAGTGCACCCACAGAGAACGCCCTCATTCCGGATGCCACCAACCAACATTGTCTGGCTGATGGCACCCTGAGGAGGGCAGCCCTATGCGAGCACACAGGGGGGTGGGAATTATGTAATATTTGACATGGCAGAATGAGAAATTAATTATCTCTTGAGATTTAGTTAAGTGAAAATCATTAATTGAAGTCATATTCTTCCTGCAATTGCTGATCAGTCACTCACCTATATGAATTTTAATGCAGTTCTACATTGTGAATGGGCTCAACTCACTATCATTTAATGATTGTCTAGCATGAATTAATTATTTCAGATTCTGCTCAAAGTTTCTATGGAATCTGTAATTGGGTTTTCTATTTTCTTGTATAT
Source organism: Grayia smithii (assembly GCA_032468115.1). Taxonomy (NCBI): domain Eukaryota; kingdom Metazoa; phylum Chordata; class Lepidosauria; order Squamata; family Grayiidae; genus Grayia; species Grayia smithii. Next base: position 472,078 of record JANHFM010001320.1, read on the forward strand.
CTCCTTTTATGTTTGGAAATATATTTTGCTGCATGACCCATTTGTATAATATCAAGGCAATGCCTTGATATTATACAGCAGAGTATCTACTACAATACAATAGTAGTCCACAAAGGCTTGAAGAAATGTTATGATTTAAATCTTGAGTTAAGTTCTGGGGTTCCTTAGCCATGGTCCATGGCCACAAAAGGGGATCCACAATGAAGAAAAGGTTGAGAATTATTGCAATAGAGGATTCCTTCCTTCCAATGATGACAAGTCATGCAAGTCTAAGTCACCCTCAAATTACCATCACCACCTTTATAGCTGACACATATTTAATAATTATTTGGGGGCTTTATGCTGCTGCAATCAACTCCCAGAGTCTTACAAAACTTTAATCAACATTAAAAACATCAATATTGGCCAAAACCAATAGTAAAATATCTATACTTGTCATCCTCACTAAACATGCAGCATCCCTCCTTTGGGAGCAGTAATCTTCCATTCCATCTCTACAGTTCTTACATAGTCAGGGCAGCATGATCCAATGCACTAAAAATAAGAATATGGTTGTCTTCATCTCCGGAACAAAGGAGACCTTCACTGAAAATACTTGCATCTTCCCAATATTGACATTGTCTCAATAAAGAGACCTCCACTCTTTGAGCTTACTGAAGGGGCAGATTGCATGAAACCTATGTCTTAATATGTAACTGAAAGTGATAACCAATATCCTCAACAGTGCTTGGAAGCTAAATGCTCCCCAGTACACCTCTTGTAATAAAATCTTACATGCACAAAATAAACCAAGCTCACTACTACCCATGTGATTGCATTATGGATTAACTGAAGCTACCAGAAGGTCTTCAAGGGTGGCCCTATGCAATGAAACCTTCATATGTGAGGTGAAAATTACTTAAGGAACTGTCAATAGGTTTCCATCTGTCTGGGATTTGGTGAAACTCTCAAACTTTCAAAATGGTCTTCCAGAATTATAGCCATCGGCGGATTGAGGTGGGGTTGTTTTTTTGTTTTTTTTTTAGATCATGATGTTTTTATTGAAGTTTTAAATTTATTTTAACTGGAGCATGATGTCCTTCTAGAATCTGTGGTGAGAAGTTCATTGTGATAAAGGCATATGGTTTGTAAGATGTATATAAAGAACAGCTGGCTCAAATCAGCTTTGATTGTTAAATGAAATTTTCACATAATTGGCTCTGACTATTCCTTATTTGAACTGACTAAATGGAGACAAGGGCAGTGGCTTTTTAATAGTGGACCAGAATGATGGATGCCTTTGTTAATGAAAAAAATGAAGTAAGAATAATCTTTGTTCACTCAGATTCTAGGAATGTTTTAATAATGTTCAATAGTAAACATTCATAAAATCAAAGTGGGCAAACAGAGCCCAAACACAATATTTGAGCTTTTTAATACTTAGAAAAGTGACAAGTAAAGGAGGCTTGATAGAGTTGTAATAAATGCTATTTATTACCTCCAATAATAGCAGACAATATGCCTCTAAATAAAATTGTTTGATTGATTGGTTAGATGTGTATCCTGACTTTCTTTGGAGAACTTAGTTTCTATAATAGCCATCCTCTGAGGTAAATTAGGCTGAAGGTATATGAAAGGCAGACAATCACACCCTGAATTTTCATAACTAATGGTAGATTTCTTTTTCCAATCCTAGTACAGTTCTTTAATTACTATATCACAGTGGTTCCATATTTTGAAAAGCAATTGCTGGAGGATTCTATTGTACCCCTGCACTGTTTACTGACTTCTCAGATCAACTAGTTAGTCTCTGTGGGAACAAAAAAACAACAAACCTATCTGCAGACTGAATCAACTCTCCTGTCTCAGTCTTCCTCCGCTCCATTCTATAGTTAGGGTAGCCAGACACATTGCTACGCTAAATTTCCAAATGAAAAGATTTCTAAAATTGACTGACAGTCATTGGAATAGATCCAAATTCTTTTCCTCCCCTAGAATACCCACATTAACAAAATTGCAATCCCATGAGCTACTACATCTCAAACTGCACATCACAGAGGCTGTTAAAAATAAAATATATCTTTGCCATTTCTTTCACTCATCAGGTGTAATTTTTAATTGGAAAAAAATATATCATTTCTGCCCATCTCTACTCAATTTCGTTGTTCATGAGGTGAGAAAAATATGCCATAAAATGATGCAATCTCAAGCCACACATTTCTTAATAATAGTTATTACATGACATGAAGAAAAGAAGTTGCCACAAGTTGCTTCTGTGGCAGTTAACATATGCTGTGCTGATTCTACTACTAGCCTGAATCCTAACCCAAACAGAATACCATGTACTACTTTTCTAAATTACCCTCTTTTGTTCTTCTTCAGCATCTGCAAAGAGCTTGCGAATGTTGGCCTCTGATTCTCCGACATATTTGTTAAGGATTTCTGGCCCATTCACAACTTTTGGTTCCCTGGCATTCAGCATTTTGCCAATCTGCCTGGCCATAAGTGTCTTACCACAGCCAGGAGGGCCATATAAGAGGATACCTTTCACATGTTTGCAGCCTAAAAAGAAAGAAGAGAAAACACAATCATGAAACTAACACAGAAAATATTTTTTTTGACCAGAACAATAATGGGTGAAAAATAGAGCAGCAATTATTACTTGCTATTTATACCACAATTTGCAAGAAAACTGATAAACATATCATTTTACCAGCTGACTACTCTTAGACTTTCCTCCATAAATATAATTCAAAAGCATAGGTATTACTATTTAAAATTACAGACAGCTTTGGATCAGAACTGAACTTATTCTCACTAACCCAATAAATCTTCCCATTAGCTATTTTTGGAGACTGCTAAAACTGCTTTTATCTTCTGAGGGGCAAAGGATGATAATGGTACCCATGCACTGGCTCAGATATAGCACTACCGGTATATGCAATTTTTTGTTCTTGGCAAAAATATGTAAAACAAGTCATAGTGGAGGCTATAAATCTAGTAAGTGAAAGGAGAGGAGTGACTAAGTCAAAGAGATAGGTACATGACCTTGTTTCTGTAGAAGGAAATCTGAAATTAGAGCTATAAAGTTTCTTCCTGTAATTGTTGGGGAGTTGGGGATGAAGCACATGGTAAATATCCCTCTGATTTCAGTAACTCCTCCAGAATACCTCCGCTCAAGCAGATTAATTCCCTTTTTTGTTTCAGTCACACAATTATTTTCTTGTCATAGATTTTTATATTTCTTGAGATATCCCAGCATGTACTGAAATTATACCTTATTTGGGGATAATTTTCATTTCTTTTCTAAGAAAGTTTATTATTTACAAAGCTATACAGAAACATGCTACTAAAGGCCTTCCTGGAGGCTTCCAGAAGGAAACTTCTAAATGTGTTTTAGACTGCATGGAGACATCTTCCTGTTTTCTGTTCTTTTGTAATCTATCCCCTCTATGCTAATTAGGCTAAACAATTCAAAGTTGGAACTGGCTCTACCCAAAGCTTTTGCAATGGAAAGATGTGCAACCAAATTTTTAAATCTCATGTTATACACTTACACAGACACACATCAATTCTAGCACCCAAAGCAATTCTAGCATCCAAAGATTACTAGCTATTATGAGATGAAAAAAACTAATCCTTTCCCTTCCTTAACAATTTTGGTGAACACTTTAAAATTTTCATGGCTCACCTGGTTAATTACTAGGCTCAGAATCTGCCAATGTCCTGTATTTTGCCTTTAAAACTACTTTTAGTAGCAAAACAATGAGCTAAAATGCAGACATTTTCCAAGTTAATCCTACCAGCTACCACAATCACCCCAGGCTACAGTGTAAGAAAAATCAGCTGAATGGCATTAACAAAATATGTCAAAAGTCAAGATAAAATTTTTGTATATAATTAAGATCTAATTTTGACATTGGATGTCAAGGAATACTCTTGAGATCTAGTACTCAGTCTAGTAAACTTTTTGTCCATTATTTCTAATGTGTAACTTTCTACTTAATGTATTGAGAGATCAAAACAACATTCAACATAAATCTCTCTGCATAATAGTACAGATTACTGTATATAGGGTACACTATCTTACCTCTCCATTCTAAAAGTACTGAAAGACCAGAAAGAAAAGAGGAATGTTGTAGAGAGAAGTATATGCATTTTATGTATTATATTTATAAAAATAAAGAATTTCTGTGCAACTAAAAGAAGTATCTAGAAAATAATGGATATATAAGAAAATTATTTCTGAATAATCTTGTTTCTAAACACTCTCAGTCACCTGAGTCTAGAGCAAATGTACTGAACAGCAACATTGATTAAGATAAGTGGGCCACCTTATGATGCTAGGTACTCCATTTAACATCTATATGCATGTGAGAGAACAGCAGTAGGTGAGAAGATGAAGAAAAGTGGGTGGGGCCATACCACAAGCAGAGTATGGCTAGGATTTTCCAGTTGTTCCAATACTTAGGGAAGGCATGTTTTTTGGGTTTGTTTGTTCTTTTATGTGTAATACAAGGCTTCACGCATTACCGAAATGATTGTAATGAAGGAGTATATAAAATACAAACATAGACAATGTTTATGTATTAGGGTATGAAAATAAACTTACTGGCAAAAGAGCTAACTTTATTTCTGGCAACCAAGATTTGGGATCTTTCTGAAGATGAAGATGTTTTAATGTTTTAATCCTATGTTATTTTATTCTGATATTTCTGGTATTGTAACCAGCCCAGAATTTGGTGGAAAAATAGGTAATACAAATTCAATAAATAAGATGAATTAATAGAATGATATTATACCAAGTTTCTGAATTTTAGCTCAGGTGGGCTTTCAAGTTGGAAAGGCAATAACATTTTAAGATGGGCTGAGTCATAACAACCAATAATGGCTATGACTCATATTGTTGACATTTGTAATTTTTTCTAACACATCTGCGTTGCCATTACCTTGATGGGGAGCTGGATAGAGAAAAATTTATTAGTCAACTCTTAGGTATTTGAGAGAGACAGATAGAAAAGCAAACATTCGGTGCAAATGGGGGGAAGGAAAGAAAAAATAGTGGAGGTGAAAGACTAATTATACATATGAACCAGCAAGGTGGTGATAAATTAAAGGTGATCCTTGTCAAATTAGTGTCAAAGAAGAACCTGTTAATTCAGCATATAGGGAACACGATCTCTTGTGTAGCCAAAAATCAGTGAGGTGGGATTTGAATGATGAGTGATGCCACAAAAGGGGAATCCCATTTTGCTGAGATGAGAGAGGCTACAAAAAAGCTATGAACAAGTCAGAACAGATTTTGTACAAACAAGTTTAGGGAATTTCTGTTGCCAGGCAAGCCAGTGAACGTAATCCCTTGATGCTGTACACTAGCCTCTTACTGCAAAGGCAACAAGGTAAAAGGGATACACCCAAAATCTCATCTACTTGAGGTATGCCATTATCAAGCAACTGCATGTAACTAGAATGACTGAGATGCACAATACACATAGATATATTAACTTTCATTTTATTGTGATACCAAAAAGTAATTCTTAAGGGCTTATGCAAACTAATCCTCTCTGATAACAATAATTTACTCTGGCAGAAACTTCAATGCTACAGGACTTCAGTAGAGAGGAAACTGACTTGGCAGAAAACAAAACTTTTCAGTGCTAAAGATAACTGTTAACAATAAACCATTGCTATAAGAGCACAAATGAGATTTGCAACTTGACGTTCACCAGATGTTTCATACTACCACTTCCACAGTCCTATACTACTAGGCAGGTTGATTAGGATTGAAGTCCAAAACCCCTGGAGAATGCCAGATTACTATTCCAATATTAGATTCTTAGGGCTATTACTTTAAAGATTGGTCCACATATTCAGTTCTATTCCTTGGTAGCTATAGCTCTTATAAATAGGGATGTGCTAGTGTACTTGTCAAACATATGCTACTTTTTTAATGCATATTTTCCAAATTTTATAGGTCTTCTTGCTATCCCCTCATGACTGCATATAAGAAATAAATGAAATTATTAAAGGTTCCTCTGGACTTAATGTATCTACTTAGAGGAGTTTGCCTATAAATCTGTACAGTTTAGATATGGCCTTGCTTCAGATTCTATAACCTCTGTTATAGATCTGCCATCTTTTTTGCAAAGGAAAAGTTCTTGATTTTTTCCTTGATTAAAAATGCCAAAAAACCCCACCCTCTTCAAAATTACTCAAATGGCTCTTGTCCCTTCATCTTCATGAGACATCATGTGGAATTTCAGAATCAATAAGTTGCACAGCAATTTGGTAAGCACTGGTGAAGAATATCTGATGAATATCTTTATTTTCTAATTTTTATTTTCAAATCCTCCTATACCTAATATTTATTTTATTTTGTGTGTGCCTTTTGATTCCTGGTGACTGCATGGACTAGTTCCTGCATTTTTCTTGGCAAGGTTTTCAGAAGTGATTTGACATTGCACCAGGGGTGAAATCTAAATGTTGTTGCTACTGGTTCTGTGGGCGTGGCTTGGTGGGCCACGGGGAAGGGGAAGGGGCAGGGGAAGGATACTGCAAAATCTTCATTCTTACCCCCCTCCAGAGAAAATGTCCATTCCCACCCCACTCCAGAG
>JANHFM010001320.1:494379-506596 GCA_032468115.1 Grayia smithii
GAAATTAACCTGGATTGTTTATTTGTTTTCTATCTTAAAATCAAAAACATTTAACCATATGACCTGCAAACCTCAACTGTGAAATAGTATAGCCCTGATCTCACTACAACATGGCTACTACATAAATAAGAAAAAGTGAATTTTATAATGTCCTCATAAATCTGGGTCATGAGACAAGTTGTCACAGATGGTATGGGGGGCGGGGGGGGGAGGTGGCAACAGAAGCAGGAATATGATTGAAGAAAGGAAATACCTTTAAACTAGGAAGAAGGATTAGGCACTAGAGAACATAGAGAAAGCATTAGGCAAAGTGCACAAGGAATAGCCTTGCAGTTAACCCTACATCAGTTTAGCATTAAATTAACATGCTAAGAGATTACACAAAGATGAAAGCAAATAACAATGACAGATGGTGCCCAGATTTACGGACAATTTTAGTATAAAGAACTAAATGACCTCAGAGCTATGCTGAGCAACAGCCAATATAGGAGGATCCATAGTTTCATCCTGAGCAGTAAAAGGAATTATTATCCTATTATTTAAGATTGTCTTCAGGATGTAAATACAATTGTCCTACATCTAACTACAATATTTATATCTGGGACATATAATCTCTTAAGATTTAAGTACAACTGGAGTACCCAGGCCACACTAAGTCATCATTTTGGAGATATTTTCTCTTGTGTGTTTCGATCTGTACAAGAAGTGCCCTGTGGTCAGAGATGGTATGATGGAAAGAACAGCATTGATCGAGAAGGGTATGTGAGACAACAGTGAGGATCAGGATGTGTGTGCAAAGTGCTGCATGTGTCAAGGAGGATCAGGAAAGGTGCCTGGGGTGTTTAAGAGGTGCCATGGGTGTCAGGGAAGGCTCAAGGGGAGAGGGTGCATGGGTTGGTGTGATTGCAAGGGGTTGCACCAAAGGTGCTGCATGAATTGGAGAAGGCAGGGGGACAGCCTGGGTAGTTGACTTATGGGGTTGTTGCTTGAGTTGGGAAGGCTGTGTTCTTCCCTTCCTCCTTTTTTTTCATCTTCTCTTCCTAGTAGGCAGGTATCTCTGCATACAGCTGCATCAATAACTACTGCAAAAAGTTACTTTATTTCATAGTCAGTAAAGTTAGAATGCATTAAGAAGAAAGTCTTTATTGTATTTCGACTAGCAATAAATAGACAGCAGAAGAAAAGGGAATAAGGAAAACAGCAGTTATGTTAATTCTACAATTTACAGATAAAAATATATGGGTGGGCTACAAACAAACCTAGTAGTCCAAAAGCATGTAAAAAATGCAAATAGAAAAATAGGGACCACCTTTGGTGGGAAGGTAACAGTGTTCGGTGCGCCTTTGGCATTTAGTCATGCCAGCCACATGACCACAGAGACATCTTAAGACAGCGCTGGCTCTTCGGCTTTGAAACAGAGATGAGCACCGCCCCCAGAGTAGGGAACGACTAGCACATATGTACCTTTACCTTTACACAAACAGATATTTATGTATTTGATATTTGCAGAAGAAAAAAAGGAATGCAAACATGTTGTTTAGAAAACTCAAAATAAACAGCAAGAATAATCACATGCTGTTGACTTCAAAGAGAGGCCAAAACAGTTGCCTGTAAAGAAATATTTACTTATTTACAGAAAGTATTTTTCATCCAATCCTAGGCAGTGGTTTTGATTTCAGAATCCTCTAATGGCTTGAAAACAGATACCTGAAGGATTGGTCAGCTGTCCTCACACTATGATCTTCACTATGATATTTCCAGATTTCTCAACCATCTGTGAAGAACCAACACGTGCTTCTTCTCTTGCCACAAGAAGGTATGCCAGCACCTACTTTAATATATTATGATGCCAAAGAAGAACCCTTTTTATTTTCCCGAATGCCTTCACTTATTTATTTGTAAAATTTATTTAATACTTTATTATTCCCTTAAAATAGGGAATAGACTATTCCCTGAAAAGAAATAAAGTGGATTCTATTAGGGTTCCTCAATTTTGTCCACACAAAATAGGACAAAAATAAGGCTAGAAGTTACAAGTGAACTTCATTACTTTAAATTAAAAAGTTACTGTTTGTCATTGTGAATTTTTTATATTGTTGTTTCTAGAGTTACATTCTTAATCTGTAGTATTATGTTGAAATGACTGCTTTGTATATCTTTTTAAGGAACACATGACATTTATTGTCACCTGGTAATGTTTATCATGATACAGAATGCAAATAGAGGCATAATAAAATAATTAAGTGAAACCAGTTCTAAAGTAGATGAGAAGCATAATCTGAAATAGTCATTCATTCATTTTTGCATCTAGACCTTACCATATGAAACAGCAGCAACAAGACAACTTGCCTCTAAGTCCCCATTTCTCCCATCAAAGCAGGAATCCCTAAAGTTCCTAAACTGTTTTTATACTGCAGAAACAGTTCTCATTGGCTAAGAAATGAGGTACTGCATTCTGTATTAATTGTACTTTTCAGATAATCTTCAAAGACATCTCATAATAATGATGATGATGATGATGATGATGATGATGATAATGATATCCATTCAGTAATGTCTGACATTTGGCCCAGGTCTCTCCATCTTCTGATCTTGTAGTACTTGAATTTGTGTGTGCTCTGGCTAGTGTCAGCTTTAATGGTGTCCAGCCACCATGTTCTTTGGTAGCCTGGTTTACTTTTACCACAAGCATAATTGCCTTCTCCAGTGAATTCCCCCACATGACATGGACAAAATAAGTGAAATGCAGTTTGTGATTAGTGACACGTCTGGTGTTATACAGTTGCTTGTCAAGTCATTTTTGCTATCCAAGGAATATGCAGGAGCCTTCTCCAGCATCACAGTTCAAGCAAGTCAATTTTCTTCCTATCTTCTTTTTTCAGGTCTAACTTTCACAGCCATAGCTGGCTATGGGGAACACAATAAAGCTGACTAACCTACATTTGGTTGCCAGGCTGATGTCCTTGCTTTTCCATTATTTGGCTCATGTTCACCATTGCTGTATGACCCAGTGCAATCTGATGTTTTATTTTTGGGCTGCATTCACCACTGAGTGATTTGACATCCTGGGAAAGTGAATTTTTCCATGCATTCCCTCTCTTCACTATTAATTTTATATTTTAATGTTTTCATTCCTTGCAGTGATGATGAGCGTCTTTTTGTTGTTTAGAAAGAGACCAAAATTTTCATGCCTTATTAATCCAAACCTTTATTCACAAAGTCCCTAAGACCTCCTGCTTGAAAAAAACATGGCTGCAACTTGCTCAGAAGACAAAATTAGGTGAAGTCTCTCCAGGTCATGATGAGGAAAGTCCAGGAAAAATTCCAAACCAGAAATATATTACTTTCTAAACTTAATGCCACTTCATTCTGATTACAGACCTCATCATTCTCAGCCTATATATTAGTGTGTAAGGTGATTTGAATGATGGTCCCCAAAATCCAGAAAGCACTAGGTTAGGGAAGTCTGCTCAGCCATGATACCTTTGATTATACTTATTTCTAGCCTGATAAGAGTTAATAGTCCATATCAGTGGTGGGTTGCTACCGGTTCTCCCTGGTTCAGGCGATCTGGTAGTTCACTGCGATCATCAGCTGGGCCCTCCCACCTGCCCCTGCGCTATACCTATATTTGTTCATTTTTAGCCCAACTGATAGGCACGGCAGAGCAGATTGCCGTGACTCAGCTGTTCTGAAATTCAATGTGCTTGCACAAATGCAAGTTTGGTGTGCGTGCGAGCAAAGCTAGCATGCATGCGCCAAGCGAACTGGTGTTAACTCTGGTTGAAACCCTCCACTGGTCCATATGATGTACATTTGATCAATAAAAACTGAAGCAATGGAGTCCACACATGTAGATCTATCCCATAGCATAAATAAGTACTTATTAATAATAAAGCTGGAAAGAAATGTAAACAACATGGGCACTAGGAAGATGGGGAAGACTAGTTTGGGTGTAACAGAAGATCAATAATCTTCACTTTTTATTTGCTAGGCTGGTTAAGACTAAAATTCAAGATGTCTCAAAACATTCATATTCCATTTACTCTTGGAATACATCCATCCATATTTGAAGAAACATATCATTATAATTGCTCACTAGTATGTATTTCATCTACAATGACTATTTAAATGGATGCATTTAAAAGATCACATCTCTACAAGGATGATTAAGCAGAATCTGCTCAGTTTATAGCAAGCCTACATGTCCTTTGGATTTCCTTTCCAGAATGACTAGTGCTGATTTATATGGCAAATAGCCAGACCAAATATGTTGGCATTGCAAGTCCAGTTTCCTTAAACTTAAACAAAGATAGCATTGCTACTATATGTATCCTTTCAAACTTTTTGCACAATTTGAATAGCACTCAAATCCTTTCCAGTCACCCTTTTTGTTGCTTTAACCAATCTTGCTGAATATCCTTTAAAAATGAAAGCTCCTAGACTATTTCATGAGTTGATTCATAACTGAATGGTGTATTCTATAGCTATCAATCAGCATGGTCATTACGATTTTGAGATTGATAAAATATTTTTGCACATTCTCTATGCTGTTAATGCTCAATGTGCAGTCCACTGCAGCCTACCTCTGTAAAAGCATCACAGTCTCCTCCCCAGTCAGTCTGACCAACAACAGCCCATCCATCTTCTCAGCTGCACTTCCCTGCATGCTTTAACTTGCAGCTGTTTCATGAGAATGGGTTAGGGATGAAAAGTGATTCACAAACCATACAAGTATAATACAGGTACCAATGTGAACATTAGAAATGACAGTAACAGACTTGAGGTAATTATCAGCTGTTGAAGCTACATATGTGATTCTAAGTGCACTGTGGTCTTGGAAAAAACAATAACAAAAAAGAAAATTGGAATAGGAAATACGATGGATGTCTTAAAATGGGGTTTCATTACACTGGAAATCCACTTGCTCCAGCAGCTCAGTATTAAGAGATTTTACTGAAGAAAATTCTTAACTAGCATACTGTGCTAAGAATCATTGTTCTCATGGCTTGGAATACTTAAAATAATAAAGGAATAAATACTAAATTTTAGATTTAATTTTTTGGGTTAAATTTAATTTTTAAAAGCCTTCAAGGACAAAGAAGATGGAAAAACATGAACAAATACAAAGGCAACCATAATTATAATTCTATTCACCAATAACTGTAAAGTCTCATTCTCTTAAAATATACGAAAGACATCCTTGTTTCATTGGGTGGTCAGATTTTTGTTGAGATACTAAAATTAACTAAATTTAACATCAGAAATTTCAGCCTAAAATTAAGTATTTATCAATTGAATGGGAAAGAAACAATAAATATTAGTATCTTTTATTTGAATGCCAGTTCCTACTGGATTCAATAAAATATTCCCACTGGCATATTTTACGGTATTTTCACACTGGTGTTTCTAATTCCCACGTGACTGTCACTATTTTTTCAAGCCACAGAATCTTGAATAGATCACATGTCTAAAACAAAGTATTCCATCCAATAACACTCTGAACATATGAAGTCATAAAAATGCCCTCCTACACAAAAATGCAATATAAAACAAATTTAGATGTTCCCCCATACAATGAGAAACCACTGCAGAAAAGAAAACATCCAAGTTGTCTTCCACCATTTTTTTCACTGCAGTTAAAAGCCTCCAATGAAGTGGCAGTATATTAATAAAAGTGGGAGGATACTGAGGAGTCCATTCTCAAAACCAGCCAACATCTTGTGACTGTATAGGTTGGAGCTCTTTCTGAACTTGTTCAATGTTCTTATATGAAAATGCCCTAAGATTTTCACAAAGCTCAAGAAACAGATTTTTTACTATTAACTAATAGGATATTCAAATGTGCACTGGCATAATGTCTGGATTTTAAATAAAGTTAGAGATCTAATTTCTAAATATTTCATACTGTAACTAAACACATTTTTTGTACAGGTTTGTATATTATGTTTATTATAGTATACTTTCTGAAGCTATCCAGATATGTTATAATATGCAGAGAATGAGAAAATTATTCTCATTCTAAGTCAACACTGTCCTTTTTCAAATAGAAGTACTGTTAGCCTATAAGTCTATAAGGTTTGGTAATGTTTAAAACCATCTACTGAAAGGACAGACAACCTTATGTAATGACCCTTTTTCTAATATAACCCATTTTTTGTTGTACTCCTGGTTCTAAGAAAAAAGTGGCATAGAATAAGCCACTGGAAAATAAAGCAGCAGTACTTTTCTGAGTTAACAGCATCATTGTAGAATCTGAAAGCAAAGTGCTCTATCACTAGTCAAATACATTGCAGTAAAAGTGTGAACTGCACCAACAGCTTGACACTCCCACCTTTTCACCCACCAGATCCTCCTGTTCCAAATGGAGGAAGTAACACAACAAGAGCTAATTACTGGGAGGCCACCAATGAATGAATATTTGTTACACAGAGAAATATTTCAGCACTGACAGCGAAACCTTCCCTGTCTGTGCAATGCCTTATTTAAGAGTAACAAACATAGGAGCAAAGGAAGTTTTTGTCAAGTTTTTAAAACAAGCAAACAAAAAAAAAAACAACCCATCTATTTCAAGAACATGGAAATGAGGTTTGTCCCCCCCCCCCCTTCTGCTCCCCTTCTAGGTTCACTGCAGTGATCTGAACCTAAGAAGTGGGAGGGGGAGCAATTTGCTAAAGGCTGGTGAAGAGATGCTACTTTATGACTCACTGTGACGGTTCTCACAGAGGAAGCGTAGCTAGATAGTACGTGCACTTATTCTGCGGTTGTTGTTATTTTCACGTATGGATTATTTCGCGTACGGATCACGTCCAGGGTTATTAAACAAATCCCACTTTTTAAGCGATGGGAGGATCATCTTGTAATCGAAGATCTCCCTATCAATCCGTTGAGTTTTATTAACCCCAGAGGGCAGCATTTACCACTAACCCAGAAATAAATAGGCTCTGATACAGATTCGGGTCCTGCCGGTCCAACTTAAAAAAAGGCAGAGAGGCCACCCCAGCAGAGAAGAGGGAAACAGAACTCTTAAAAAAATACGGCCCTAATAATTTGAGAAGGAAAAGGGAGGGCAGAAGGTGTCTTGCTGACACGTCATTGCCCCCGCCTTCAGTCATTCATCGGCTCACTCACCCGGGCCGCCATCTTGCTGTTCCGCAGCCGAAGAGGCGACTGACAGGGGACGCGAAGACACCAAGCGCGAAATCTGCGAAGGAGGGGAGGGAGGAAACAGTTACATCACTTGCGAAAGGCGTGGCCAATCCGCCACCCGCCCACTTCCGGTCTTTCCTGCTTTACTCATTCCTGTGTTCGTGGGGAACCAGGGTGGGTGAGCATCTGCATTGCTGGATTACGCCTGTAAAATATTCTCCCTGATTAGACCCACGAGTACCGTAGAGAAGAGGGCAGCGAATGTTTATTTAGTATCTTAGAGAATTATTCTCAGTTTAAAGCAAGGGTAAGCAATCGCCAAGATGAACATTAATAGGAAGCTTTGCGAGATTTTATTAAATGCTGTCATCTTGCAGATAAGCCTAAAGTTTTTCCACCGGCGATGCTCATGGCTACTTCACAAACTGAAGGAATGAAGGTGGCTTAGAAAATCTATCTACTTAGCTTCTTACAATATATATAAACGACCGAGCCTTAGCCATAAGTTTATTTCTGCATCCGTAGTGGAAATTTATTTTAAAAATGTACATTTAAGAACAACCAATGGCTAAAAGCAAGCATAATGATTTCAACTTATTTAAGAAATCTTTGAGAAGAATAAGAAATATTTGAGCCATCCATACCACTGAGGACAGTATACCAAAAGCCACTGAGCCTATCACCTCATCCATGGTTTGAAAACACCCTTCATAGACATTCCCTATATTGTAGAGGCATTGTACCACCTCTATTGACCCTTTCTATATTCTTGGATTAAATAAGTAAATTGTGTGCTATCTAAGAAAGAAACAATTTATGTTGAACCAACCATGAAGATTTTAAGAAGCATGGGAAAACCTCTTCTTCAGCCCATTTTGGTGCAGAGAATTATCTCAAAGCAACTGATTCAACAGCATCAATACAATACAATACTAAGGATGCATGCCCTGAGCTGTAGTTATAGACAGTAGGATGTTCATGTATTTTAAAGTATTTAAAAAGATCAAGAAGTAAATATGAACATGAAAATACATACATGCCACGAAGAGCATATTTTAATAAACTGCTTGAAAGGAATTTCCTTTGCAATTTGCAAATAGATCAGCAGATCATGCTGCCAATATGGCTCTGCCCTACATTCTACAACATATTGAATCTCCAAGGACTGATGCAATTGGTCTTAGTGGTAGACTTCAGCTCAGCATTCAAAAGCATTATTCCATATATTTTTTTAACTAAACTGATTCAGCTAGCCGTATCTGACCACTCTATAAGCTTTCTAACAGGCGGGAAACAGCAGGTGAAATTAGGCAAAATAACATCAGATAGCCGTACAATTAGCACAGCCCCCACCCCAAGGGCTTTGTGCTTTCCACTTCTCTCTCTATAACAACTGCATCTCAAAGGATCCCTCTGTTAAAGTACTGAAGTTTGCAGATGAACAATAGTAATTGGTCTCAGTCGAGGCAACAATGAATCTGCATACAGACTGAAAGTTGAACAACTAGCCTCATAGTGTGGGCAGAACAATCTTGAACTGAACACACTAAAAACTGTATAAATGATTAAAGTAAGTTTTAGGAGAAGTCCTCCTATTCTACCACCTCTTATAATATTAGGCAACACAGTATCAGCAGTAGACTCCTTCAAGTTTCTAGATTCTATAATATCTCAAGACTTAAAATGGACACCTAACATCAAAAATATTAAAAAAGCACGATAAAAATGTTCTTCCTGCACCAACTCAGAAAGTTCAGACTGCCCAAAGAGTTGCTGATAAGAGTTCTACAAAGGAATTATTGAGTGTCATTTGCACCTCTATAACAGGCTGGTTTGGCACTGCAACCAAACAAGACAGACTTCAGTGGATAATTAGAACTGCAGACAAAACAATTGCTATCAGCCTGCCTTCCATTGAGGACCTCAATGGACCTGAGCCAGAAAGAGGGCTGTGAAAATATCTACAGACCCCTCACATCCTGGACATAAACTGTTTCAACTTCTTCCCTCAAAATGACACTATAGAGCAGGGATGTTAAACTCAAGGCCTAGGGGCCAGATCTAGCCTGTGGGGTAATTCGATCTAGCCCGTGGGGGAGCCCTGGAAATAGCAAAGGACTGGTCCACGCGCGGTGCCTCTGCCAGAAAAAAAAGTGGCCTTCCCGAGCTCCGTTTTTGCTGGCAGAGGGTTGCAGGAGGCCATCCCAGCCGAAAATGGAGCTCAGGAACCCATTTTCTCTGGCAGAGTGCTCGGGCCACAAGCACTCCCAACATGAGTGATGTCAAGCTGGCCATGCCCACTCTGTCCATGCCCACCTCGGCCCCCAAGGGCCAACACAACCCTCAATGAAATCAAGTTTGATACATCTCTTATAGAGCATTGCCATGCCAAAACAGACACAAGGACAGTTCCCCTTCCCCTACTCCCAGCTAAACAACCAATCCCACAACACTCTCAAACTACCTAATAGGGCTGTATTACCATTCTTCTCATTTTTCCTATTATCTATTATTTTCTTATAACTATAACTTTGTTGCTTGTATCTTATGATTTATATTATTTGTTGTATTTAGTACCCTAGTATGATTTATATTGATTGCTTATTTAGTAACTTATGACCATCACTATGTATTATATCTTATGATTTCTGATGAATCTTATGATTATTATCATGATTTATCTCTTGTTCCTTGTATGTACACTGAGAGCTTATGTATTGGAGACAAATTCCTTGAGTGTCCAATCACACTTGCCCAATAAGGAATTCTACATAAATTATTCATAATTTATTTCAATGTATACTATGTTTTTTTTATAAATAAACACATGGTCTTAGCTTCCATCTCACAAGGCAGATTTAGTTCAGCATTCTATTTCCAATCATAGCGGCAATACTGTCTAATAATAATTTATATTACTGATTTTTTTTCTCTTGCACTGCCATGTCTCATAATAAAAACTCAGTCTACTGCAGACTGCAGTGATTATATTGCAGTACTGAAGCTATTGCAACTTAGAAAATAGAAAAGCTAGGAAGTGTTGCATTGCACAAAATGTTTGTATGCTTATTTAACATGACACTTTGTTTTGGGAAAATAAGTGTGCTTTCTATGGTACATATCACAAAAGAAATAGCAAAAACTGGGACATTTTTCAATAATTTAAATAATGTTTTGGATGGAAAAATTGAAAACATATTACAGTGAAATGGAGGAAAACATTGCCATGGAAACTAGAATTCTAACAAGAATCTGCTGTCTATTGTCTGTGTGTGTGTGTGTGTGTGTGTGTGTGTATGTGTGTATGTATACACGCATGTTGGAATATAGTTTTATTATAAAAAGATACTATATTTAGAGCAGAGTGTATGGTATGATATACAGGTAGTCCTCAAATTATGGTCATAACTGATTCCAAAATTTACATTGCTAAGTAAGATCATTATTAGTAGGTTTTGCCCCATTTTATGACCTTTCTTGCCAAAGTTAAGTGAATCGCTGCAGTTGTTAGTTTCATGGTTGTTAAGTGACGTCAATGACTTCCCCATTGACTTTGCTGAGTATTTTGGTCATGTAACTGTGGGGATGCTGCAACAATCATAAGTGTGAAAAACTTCCATAAGTCACTTTTTTTGGTGCGATTGTAACTTTGAACAATTGCTATACCAATGGTTGTAAGTCAAGGACTACCTGCGCTAGACAATTATGGTAAGTGCAGCAACTAAGCAAAATCCAGAAAACCACTATTTAATTATTCCTTATTGCTATGAAATCATTAGAGACTTTAGATCCTCTCCTATACCTGAGTTAAGTCCTTAAGGTAAGTCCTCAACTTAAAACCACAATTGAGCCCCAAACTTCTTCGACTAAGTGTGGCAGTTGTTGAGTGAATTTTGCTCCATTTTACAACCTTTCTTGCCACAGTTGTTAAGTTAGTAAAAAGCCTGGGATAGGGGTCATTCCTCTATCTTAGTGCTACTTGACCTCTCGGCGGCTTTTGATACCATCGACCATGCTATCCTTCTGCGGCGGCTAAGAGATGGGAGTGGGAGGCACCGTGTTACAGTGGTTCGCCTCCTATCTCTCTGGTCGGTCACAGTCGGGGTTGGTAGGAGGACAGAGGTCGATCCCTCGGCCCCTCATCTATGGGGTGCCTCAGGGCTCGGTCCTCTCTTCCCTATTTAATATCTACATGAAACCACTGGGTGAGATCATCTGATAACATGGGGTGGGATATCAGCAATATGCAGATGACACCCAGCTGCCCCATGTCCATTCATTGAAGCAGTGGATGTGATGTGCCGGTGCCTGGAAGCTGTGAGGATCTGGATTGGAGTCAACAGGCTCAGACTTAACCCAGACAAGACTGAGTGGCTGTGCTTACTGCCCCCTAGGGACCATGTTGATTTTCCATCCTTGGTTCTGGGTGGGGAGAAATTATCCCCCTCAGAACGGGTTCGCAATCTGGGTGTCCTCCTAGACACAGAGCTGAAATTGGAGCAACACCTATCAGCTGTGGCTAGGGGAACTTTTGCACAGGTTCGCCTAGTGCACCAATTGCAACCCTACTTGGACCAGGAGGCTCTCCTCACATCACTCATGCCCTTGTCACCTCACAACTGGATTGTTGCAATGCGCTCTACATGGGGCTACCTTTGAAGAGCATTTGGAGACCAGTTGGTCCAAAACGCAGCCACGCAAGCTATTGTGGGTGTCCCGAGATACACCCACGTGTCACCAATTCTCCACAAGCTGCACTGCTTCATATCAGTCTCCGGTTGCAATTCAAGGTATTGGTTATTACCTGTAAAGCCCTATATGGCTCAGGACCAGGTTATCTCCAAAATCGTCTCCTTCCCTGCATCTCTCTGCGACCGGTAACTGATTCCCATAGAGTCAGTCTCCTCTGGGTTCCATCAGCTAAATAATGCCGGCTGACGGGCCAGCGGGAAAGGGCCTTCTCTGTGGCGGCTCCGGCTCTCTGGAACCAGCTACCTCCCGAGGTCCGGATTGCCTCCACCCTACTGACCTTCCGCAAAGCAGTCAAAACTTGGCTTTTCTGGCAGGC
>JANHFM010001320.1:506696-518042 GCA_032468115.1 Grayia smithii
AAATGTAAGTACGGGCGGGTGGGTGGGTCTAGCTCCCGGCCGCGGAGAACCGGTTCAGTGATGTCACACCGTCACTGCTACCGGCTCGCGTGAACCGGGCTGAAGCGGGAGCAACCCACCACTGGTGGAAACTAATCAAGGAGAGAAGCAATCTAGAATTAAGGAGAAATTTCCTGACAGAATAATTAATCAATGGAACAATTTGCCTCCAGAAGTTGTAAATGCTCTAACACTGGAAGTTTTTAAGAAGAGATTGGACAACCATTTGTCTGAAAACATATAGGGTTTCCTGCCTAAGCAGGGGGTTGAACTAGAAGACCTCCAAGGTGACTGACAACTTTTATTTCGTTGTGATCAAATGTGTTGATCACATGTGTATAACCATCTCACATGGCAATTCCTAGGTGGCATACATAATAAAACGAAAGACATAAAAAACATTAAAAGCCACAATTTAAAGTTAAAAACAAGAAAAAAGATAGGATGTTAGTAAAACATGTAAAGATCCTATCCAGTTAATTGCCATATGGCCATCAAATAGAATCTACTCTATCGTGGGACTTAGAGGTCCCATTTTCAGAAGGCAGCATCTCAGGTGGATGGTCTTCCACAAGGTGATATCAATGGAAGAAAAAGCTTTCTCCCTAGGTCCCAACAGAAAAAAAAAATCCTTGACTGATGGGACCTGAAACCTGCCTCTCATGATGGACCAAAATTATGAAGTCTATAAAGATGGAAGGATGGGATCTTCTTCAGAGTATGTCTTAAAGCTGAACTCCCAGAAAAGGCTCTCTGAAGTGAGTTTCCCTACTCTTCACTGCAGCTACCTCTTCTTTCTTTGGGTTCAAGGTGGTCCTGATATTCTCCTTGTTTCAAATAGCATGGATGCTTTGCCTTTGTCCTCCTGTGAATTGTCTAGTTTAATATTAACAAAACCAGATGCTTATGAAAAAGTAAAACACAACCTTAATTTATCCTGTGAACTTTATCCATCCTACTTACAAATCCTCAGCTTCCACTCCAACAGATCAAGAAGAGCAAAGCTTTTGTGCTGGCTGGTTTTGATGTAAATGAATGTATAAAATGCTTCCAAATGATCTTGATCATTGCCAAATTAATGTAGTACGAAACTTGCAGCTTGTTGGGTTAATAATCCATAAAGTTCCGTAAAGCAAATATCTTTGTATATAAAAGTGGGGTTGGAATGTTCTGCATTTTAGCACAAGTATGAAAGAAGAGATGAGCAAGCGCTATGGGGGTGCTTGTTTTTTGCCTCCCATAGTGAACAGCTTTCATTTATAATTAAGGGGGGGGGAATGAAGCATTGCCTATGGGAAAGGGAAGTGGAGCTGTGGGAAAAGAACAAGGAAAATCAGAGAACGCAAAAATTAAGGGTGATAATGGTGATGGATGTTGATGATGACATCAACAAAATAGTTGCCTTCTATTTGGGGAGGACCATTTTGTGGGTATGTATGTCCCTTCTCCAAAAAGAACCTTGTGTGTAATGCTATGTTCAGAATTATAGAGAGATCTCTTTGGACTTTCCTTTCTTATTAGTTAAGACAACATGAGTTCTTCTTTTTTAAGTCTGCAAGTCCATCCTTATCAACATGAATTGTTTTGGAAGACAATTGCCAAGGTTCCAAGTAATACATCCCGTTCAATAAGAACTCCAAGGCAGGCAACATCCTCAAAGAACATTTTATTAGGACATATCAAATTGACATATCCCTGATAGAAATCCAGCTCTGAGTTGGCACCGGTTCCCCCTCCCAATTCAAAGTAAAACTTCATCACTTCCCCCCAGTGTCTCAGTCACATGGTCCAATCAGCATACAGTCCAGTTGCAAGATGACTTCAGTCTCCTCCCTGCAGACACCTGCACAAACATCTTTGATTCCCAGGGGAAATAAATTTATTTAGGCTACAACACCCTAGCTAATCTCTACACCCACCTCCCTGGCTCCATCACTCCAGGCTGTGTCAGCCCTAAAGCAGTGAAAAAAGAAAAAAGAAATCTCCCTAGAAACTACAAAAAAAGAAAATGGCCACAGTTCAGCCAGTTTCAGGGTTGACAACAACATTTGAGAAGCATGACAAAATTACAATAAAATTCAGAGAGTTAGTTTGTTAACTAGGTAGCATTTTATGAATATTAGATTCCGCTCTACATGGGGCTATCCTTGAAGAGCATTCGGAAACTTCAGTTGGTCCAGAACACAGCCACATGAGCTATTGTGGATGTCCTGAGATACACCCATGTGTCATCAATTCTCCACGAGCTGCACTGGCTTCCTATCAGTCTCCGGGTACAATTCAAGGTGTTGGTTATTACCAATAAAGCCCTATATGGCTCAGGACCAGGTTATCTCCAAAATCGTCTCCTACCTTGCATCTCCCTGTGACCGGTAATATCCCACAGGGTCGGTCAGTTAAACAATGTCAGCTGGCGGGCCTGCGGGAAAGGGCCTTCTCTGTGTCTGCTCTGGCTCTCTAGAACCAACTACCTCCCGAGGTCCGGACTGCCTCCACCCTACTGGCCTTCCGCAAAGCAGTCAAAATCTCGCTTTTCTGGCAGGCATGGGGCTGTTGATCTCACTATTGTGATTTAGCAAGATCCGGCCCCTGATGGGATATGAATATTTTCTTGCTGTTTTATTGTTTTAAACTGCTTTTAAATTTTGTATACTGTAATTTTTTAATGTTTTTTATTGTGAGCTGCCTGGAGTCCTCTGGGAGTTGGCAGCATATAAATTTAATAAATAAATAATAAATAAATAAATAAATACAGTTGTTAAGTGAATCTGGCTTCCCCATTGAGTTTGCTTGTCAGAAATTCACAAAAAATAATCACATGACCTAAAGACACTTCAACCATCATAAATATGAGTTGATTGCCAAGCATCTGAATTTTGATTGTGTGACCAGGGAGATGCTGCAAACGTTGTGTGAAAAACAGTCATAAGTCATTTTTTCAGTGCTGTTGTAACTTTGAATGATCATTAAATGAAGTGTTCTAAGTGGAGGACTACATGTAATATAGATGCTAATCTACTTTGCAATTGTAATAATTCTCAGATAATCTAAGTCAGAGGTGTCAAACTCGTGACAATACATCGTCACATATCGCAACTTTTTTCCCCTTCGCTAAACCAGGGGTGGGTGTGGCCAGCATGTGACACATCTGGCCCGTGGATCACAAGTTTGACACCCCTGATCTAAGCTTTGGGTAGCAAGTGCTAGCAATGAGCACAGAAGCAGTAAGTAAAAATTCAAGCTGCCATGAAACAAATATACATATACACCTTTCTTTCACAGCAACTTGAATTTGATTTGCCTCCTGATTCTATGCAGGTTTAAGACAATTAATTACATTTAATATAATTCTTAGTAGCTTAAATTTTGTGGTCTAGCATCAAAAATCTACTTTACTAAATTTCAAAACATTTATGTTTCATTCAAAATATATGGTTTTCCATTAAAACTTTTCTCCCCCCCAAAAAAAGTTGGACTAGGGCTAAATCACTTGATTTTGACTTGAAATAGTGGTCTCCATTCAGAATTTATAAGGGATTCTAAAGAAATGTTCAGAAACAGTCCTGTCTGAAACCAGAATCTGGTGATGACCGTTAGAGAATGAGCAAACATCTAAATCAATTTCAGTCAATTGCAGGTGTGTTTGTGTCAGGGGTGAAATCCAGCAGGTTCTGACAGGTTCTGGAGAACCAGTAGTGGAAATTTTGAGCAGTTCAGAGAATCAGTAGTGGAAATTTTGAGCAGTTTAGAGAATCAGTAGTGGAAATTTAGTTTGGAAAACCAGCAAATACCACCTCTGGCTGGCCCCAGAGTGGGGTGAGAATAGAGATTTTGCAATATCCTTCCCTCAGGAGTGGGGAGGGAATGGGGATTTTTTAGTATCTTTCCCCTAGAGTGGGGTGGAAATGGGGATTTTGTAGTATCCTTCCCCTGACACACCCAAGTCACACCACCAGCCACGCCCACAGAACCGGTAGTAAAAAAAAAATGGATTTCATCGCTGGTTTGTGTGCACCTAACAATGGACCTATTCTGCGTACTTTTATGATGTTGAGTTAGCGAACAGCGTAGAGAGCTTAACGCCTCCTGCCTCGCTTCACTGGTTTCCTAGAAGCAACAACTCACCCGCTTGATTCCTACAATGTTCATAAAACACTACATCTCCCAGCTAACACTGCTTCTTGGTGGGTAATCATAGAGTTCTATCATTACAGCTTGCCGCAGCAAAGTCGAAGGGGAGGAAGTGAGACAAGCAGTTTCCGGTGGAAATAGGGCCCTGTGATTCCGGCCGGCGTGAGTGAGCGAGTTTGGCGTTTAAGATGGCGGCTGCGGCGGGCTTGGAGTTCCAGCGCGCCCAGTCTTTACTGAGCACCGATCGCGAGGCCTCCATCGGCATTCTGCACTCCATAGGTGAGTTGGGCCGGCCGAAAAGGGGGAAACCGGCAGGTAAATCTGGCTGCCGATGCTGGAAAGAGATTGATGAAGGGCCTGGACGGGTTAGGCTGGAGCCGCTGCTGACTCACGGTGCGCAACTCCGAAGGAAAGCGGGAGGTCCTGAGAAGGTGGGATTTGGAAGTGGGAAAGGCCTCTATATTCAGCATCGCTTCGTGGAAAACGGAGAAAGCAGGTGGAAGACGGGAAAGGCGGTGGGATTTTGCTGAGGCGAGGGTCGAGGCTGACAGGTGGCCTCAGAGCATCAGGCGGGCTCTCTGACCTGTTCCCTTGGCTTTTATTCAGGAGAGGCGACTTAAAGATTAGAAGGTAAACCCGGCGGATTTGCCCGCTAGGGATGGGTTCGGCTGCTTGCTTTTCACCTACTTTGTAGCCCTGGCCCAGTCGGGCTACTTTGTAACTTTCTAAGCGGGCAGTCGGGGCTACTTCACCCCATGTCACTTTTTCGGCTCTCCGCTCCAGGGGTATTTTCTCTGGCGGCGATATACAAGCGACTTGGGGGAAAAAAGCTTTCTGAAATGTGGGTTGATTTTTTTGATATGAGTGGAAAGTGGATTCTTGGTCACAGTTAACACCTAAGGGACTAAACTGCACTTGCTTTACTAGTGGTTTAATAGGTTCGTCATTCAGCATTTGTATCACTAGTTTTCACAGGCAGGTGGAGTCCATGATAATACATTTCACATGCTGTGAAAGATTTCACTTGTTGGTTGTAGAGAGTCAAGACTCTCCATTAGTAAGTTTTATTGATTCATTTTTAGTCGTGATTTTTTTTTTTTTTTTTGGCTAGGAAATAGTTTGCTTGATAGAATTGTCCTGCTACAGAAAGGAAAAGGGGAAACATCCTCTAAGTGAAACAGAGATGACTTTTTAAGGAGATGGAATGTTACGTGATCCAGGGATGGCATGAAGAAGGGTAATGTGAAGACCAAGAATGGTGTATCTAAAAAGGGCTAAATTGGATGTAGAAAAAATGGCAAAGCAACATGAATAAAGCTGTTGGTGTAGCACATTTTAAGTGTTCCTGACTTCTCCCTGTAAAGGTATTTCTGGTTACGGTATTTCTTGTCATGTTCCGGAAGTCCACATGGGTAGTCCTCAATTTACAACTGTAATGAAGCCCAAAATTTTTGTTAAGTGGGAAATTTAAGTGAATTTTGCCCCATTTTACGACTTTTTTTGCCACATTAAGAGAATCACTGCAGTTGTTAAATTAGTAACAAGGTTGTTAAGAATCATTAACTTTGCTTGTCAGAAGGTTTTAAAAGGGGATCACATGACCCCCATGATACTGTCACGGTCATAAATATGAGTCAGTTTTCAAGCATCCAAATGTAAATCGTGACAATGGGGGATGCTACAACAGTCTTTTTAAGTGAGAAAAATGGTCATAAGTCCCTTTTTTCGGTGTCATCGTAACTTTGGTCATTAACTGAATTGTTGTAAGTCAAAAACTACCTGAATATGGTGTGGAAATATCAGCTGCTGTTATTAAACAAGTAGCTACTATTCTTATGTCCATTAATGGTTTTGTGAGAATGGTTAATTACTAGATTATATAAGATTTTGTTCTGATTTTAGAAGGACTATCCTTGTTCTTATGTAGAAAGAATTTTTTTGAATTCTAAACACATTCCAGAAAGGTCTGTGACAACTCGCCATGGACAACTCACCCAGTCAACTTGATACGGCCAACGCGCTGTAGGACAACTCACTGCAGGACAAGAGTTACACTAATATTAAACAAATAGTGGAATGGAATCATTAAAGAAACGATGCAAAAGGAGGGACAGAATGAAATGTGAATGGCAAAAATTTAAATATTTTTTTATTTATTTTAAATAATTAAATAGAACTGTTAAATTGTTCCGCAATGAGTTGTCCCACTGTGTGTTTTTCATGGCGAGTTATCCTGCAGCAAGGTGACCATAGTGAATTGGCTATAGTGAGTTAGCCTCAGGAGTTGACTATGGCAAGTTATCCCATTCTGTTCCAGAAAGGGTAGGTTTTCCAAATCCGATAGTAAGAGAAAATCCAATTTGCTGTAACAAAGGTTATATATGAGAGTCACCCTTCTTTCTTCAGTGCAGATTGTCTTACACATCTATCTGAATACTCTATTCCAGTGATCTTCAACCTGTGGACCATTGGGAGGCGGCAGTGTTATCACAGGGTCTGCAAAGGCTTGAAGAAATGTTATGATTTAAATCTTAAGTCTTGGGGGGGGGGTTATCTGTGCCCATGGTCTGTAGCTATAAAAGGTATTTAAAGGGGGTCCATGGTGAAGAAAAGGTTGAGAGAATCACTGATCTACTCCTTACATTTTATTTCACATTTAAGTTGATTTTCTATAGAACATGTTTCTTGGTAACACAGTTAGATAGCATAACTTCCTCTCTCAGACAAAATAAATGTGAGTAAGGACACTTGCTGAAGAGGTTTTTACTGTTGTGAACTTGCCAGCAGAGAAGAAATAAGAGAGATGAGTACACTACAGATGACAAACTGCTACTACCTTTGTTGTCTATCAAAGGTTCCCTGGTCTTACAGTGCTTAGTGAATCCTGGTAGTAAGTTATTGGAACTTTTAAAGAGAAGATGGATTTAGGGAATTGGTTCCTACGCATTTTCACTGTGCTTGACAATGAATATTTAACCTAGGACAAAATAAATTTTACAATATTCTGATTTTTCTAAAAAAAAAAAATTTGGCTCAAAAATTTGTATTAATTTGGCTGTATCTTTGCTATTGGGAAATGTTGTGTTCTGAGAACAACTCCAATTGTCAGTAAGTTTATTTTAAGTCACCTATATAGCATTTGGTTTTTTTTCTATAGTGCCCTAATTTTAAGCACAATCCATCATAAGTGTCAGTATTACTATTCTTTCCATTGCCACTTGTCCTAGAATGAGTGTCAGCAACCCATGGCTCCAGAGCTGCATGTGGTACTTTGACCCCTCTCCTGCAGCTCCCTGCTGACCTGGTCTCACAACCTGCTCTCTGCCCTGAGAAGGCAAGCCTGTCCACAGCGCCATGTGACTGAAGCCCCCCAGCGTTTCCTCCGCACTGCCCACTGCCGGCTTCTTTTTGCGATTCCGCGTCCTTTGCAGGCAGCTCAGCGCCAGCTGAGGTTCCCTTCATGTGGGCTCAGGAAGGAGGGGAATGGGAAGGAGCAGTCACTGCCACCTGATGCAGGGAGGGAAGAGCTCCGGCTTTCTGCAGCACAGCTGGCTACACATCTGAGCGCACAGTGGCGGCAGTGGGAGGAACAGTCGCCACTGCCGTGATCCTGGCCCAGGAGGGTATTCCACTTGTGCGTGTGCAAGAGAGAGATGAGAGAGAGAAAAGGGGAGAGAAAGAGAGAGACAGAAGCGGGAGAGAGAGAGAGAGATGGGGAGAGAAAGAGGGGAAAAAAGGAAACAAATTAGACAAAGGGAGAGAGAAAGAAAGAGGAAGAGATGAGAGAGAAAAGGGAAGAGAAAGAAATGAGAAAATGATGGAAGGAGAGAAAGAGGAATAGAGAAATAAATGAAAGAAAAAGAGAGAAATGAGAGCTGGAGGGAGAGAATGAGAGGGAAAAGAGGGAAACAAATGAGAGAAGAGTGAGAAAAAGAGGGAGAGATGAGAGTGAGAAATGACAAAATGATGGAGAGAATGTGAGAGAAACAAATGAGAGAGGGAGAGAGAAATGAGAGAGCTGGAGGAAGAGAATGAGAGAGAGGGAAAAGAGAGAAACAAATGAGAGAGAGAAGGAGAGAGAAAGGAAGAAAGAGAACGAAAGAAAGGGAGGGGGAAAAAGAGGGAAAAAAAACAAATGAGAGGAAAGCGGGGAGAGGGACCCATTTCCCACAGAAAACACCGGGAGCCACAAAACCTGGGTAGGTGTGGCTGGGGAGGGTTATTTGACAGGTTTTGTGGCTCCCAGTGTTTTCTGTGGAAAATGGGTTCAAATGGTTCTTTGAGTGCTTAAGGTTGCAGATCCCTGTCTGAGGATGAAAAGAAGATAAACTAGAATAGAATGACTAATTCTGCCAATGAACCTTCTTAAGCAATAGTAGATTATAGTGGGGAGATGTATTGTTTTTTGTTTCAAGGCAGTATATGACATTCACTCATATTGCTAAAGAGAGTTGGATGATCTTTCAAGCAAGAAGTACTTCATGCCTTAAATATTGGATGCAGGTACTCTAAGAAACAAGCTTACTGTATTGGCTTCTCTGAATAATAGTGGTTTTGTGTCTATCTGTTCATGCAAATACATTAGCACTGGTGACATACCTGTTTTTCATGTTGAATCTTTGTATGCATTGTCTTATTTTCAATATCTAATAACACATTCAAGTGTGTGAAGGATTCATTTCATAGTTGTGCTGATTCAAGTATTAACACCAAATGAGGTAACATCAAGCCCTGTATAAATATTCTATGCTTTGAGCTGCTTCATCATGCAAAACATTCTGCTCCTTTCCAAGACTCTGAACAATTTGTCAGGAATATGTTTTTGGCTTATAAGAAGCAAATTTAAAATGGAAGTTTGGGAGACTTGTAAACACTCTTTGATTTGACATATACCTCTTCTTTCATCAAAACCTTTTATTTTTGCAGTGAAACGTGATGTTCAAGAGAATGATGAAGAAGCGGTCCAAGTCAAAGAACAGAGCATTCTGGAACTTGGGAGTCTCTTGGCCAAGACAGGACAAGCAGAAGGTGAATCCTACGTTTAAAGCAATTTAATGGTCACATTATTAGCAGTTTTTCTAAAATTAGCTTAAATGCTAGAGTAGGATTTCCACTTGATTTTCATCAAAACATCACAAAGTTTAAACATTCTTTCCTTCTCATCATTTCTCATTTCTCTATATTAAATTATTTAACCATTTTACACATTTCATAAAGCCATAAACTAAAAACACTGCCTAGGTACAAATAACAATTAGGCAAAGTGACATTTCAATTACACATGGAGAAAGACCCATATAGTAAAACTGTAATGGAAATCAGAAGTAGTTTAAATGAATATGCCTTTTCTGTCTCAGATAACTAACTGCTAAAATTTATGTATGGTCACTTTTTTCTAGAATATGAACATAACCTTTTATAATGCATTCTGATACAATTTCAGATCCTGAGCTATATTGCTACTTGATTATTTTATTGTTAATACAGAGCTTGGAGGGCTTCTGAAGTATGTGCGTCCTTTCTTGAATTCCATTAGCAAGGCAAAGGCAGCCCGTCTGGTTCGGTCCCTGCTAGATCTATTCCTAGATATGGAAGCAGCAACAGGACAAGAGGTGAGACAGTTGAAATTCAGGCACATCTCTGCAAATGTTCAGAGACCGTTTATGTAAAAAATGATATATGATAGCCGTGATGGTGCAAATAGTAGAAAAATTATTGAATAAATGTAGTTTTTCTTTTAGGTTGACCTATGTCTTGAATGCATTGAATGGGCCAAATCAGAGAAGAGGACATTCCTGCGCCAAGCTCTGGAGGTAGGATATAACATATGCCCATTGTAGTTAATGTAGTGATGCACAGTATTCTTTCTCTTGCTATTTGGGTATGGAACCTGACATCCTATATGCCAATATATTATACTCCAAACATTTGTCATTACTTTTTCTCTAGGTTCTTGACAATATATTCTCAAGTACCATGTTTCCCTGGAAACAGGACATGTCCCGAAAATAAGCCCTAGTAACGGGGTGGGCGTGACCAGCAGAGGAGGCAGCCCTTCCCAGTCACCTCAGGGCTTCTTGGAGGCTGCCATTCACAGCTGATTCTCGCGTGCAGCTCAGGCCATCGCCTCCAGCAAACACGGCCACTTTTGCAGCCAATTGCGGCTGCAAAAGAAGCCGGAGGCCAAGCGACGCATCACACACACCTCATACCCTCCTTACCTAATGGTGACAGTCACAGCAGGCAATTCCAAAGGGTACTGTAGCAGCAGCTATCCACAATTTTTTTACCCTTATTTTGTCCCGACTGTACTGGGCCATGTGGGTTGGGACGAAATAAGGGTTAAAAAATTGTGGATAATTGCTGCTATGGTACCCTTTGGAAGGCTGGCAAGAGGCGCGAGTCTCCTGCTGCAGAAACCGCTGCGCCCGAGGAGCGCTTTTGGGAGAGAAGGCATAGGGGAAGTGATCGCCCCGCCTCTCTGCCGGGTGACTCCCGGCAGCCCGATGCCCAAAGCCCACACCTGCCCAGCATCCTTTTCTACAGTGCCCGGCTCTTTATCGAGGGCGGTGGCAGGTGGGGCGGGGGAGAAGCGAGATGTATGGAGTGAGACGGGGCTCTCTCTTCTTGCCCTCCCCCTTTTGCATGGCAGGGCTTCTTGCCACTGCCAAAATTGGAAGCAATTTGAGAGTGGTAGGTGGGGAGGGGTGGGGCTGGGGAGCAGTGGTGTGTTGCTCCCGGTTCGAGCCGGTTCGCGTGATCCGGTAGTGGTGACGCTGTGACATCACTGAACCGGTTCTCCGCGCCCGGGAGCTGGGCCCACCCGCGTGTCAGTAATTACCATTCTCTGCGCTCCGTGGGCTCCGCACATGCGCAGAATGCTTTTTTTAAAGGGTTTTTTCCCCAAAAAAGGTTTCTGCACATGCGCGGAGTGCACATTTGGTGCACACATGCATGAAGCACGCGCACGCGTGCCGAACGCATGCTCTGTATGCGCTGTTCACACGCGAAACACATGCATCATCAGAAATGGTAGTAAAGGTATGTAGAACCCACCCCTGCTGGGAAGACAAGAGACACGCCTCTTACCTGCTTTGCAGCTCTGTTGCGTGTCTCGCCACTGTCTGCAGGCAAACACATTGTAGGGTAAAACCAAACTTCTCGCAAGTTTGACAA
>JANHFM010001321.1:28912-42803 GCA_032468115.1 Grayia smithii
AAGAATTCTATTCTATTCTATTCTATTCTATTCTATTCTATTCTATTCTATTCTATTCTATTCTATTCTAAATGTTAAGATCGGTCACAAAGTTACTTTCATCACCACTGTCATCACCACTGTAACTGTGAAGAGTCACTAAACAAAGCAGTTGCTGAACAAGGACTACTTTTAATGCAATGGGAAGCTCCAATTGGTACTGACTATTACTGAAGCTCAATTATTGGCAGGGCTTAACCATTAGGACATGTTACATCTGTGTTCATGGCTCCGTACTGATTACTAATATGATTTGGGCGCAATTCAAAATCAGGTCTTGATATATGAATACTATACAATTTGGCTCTAAAATTACTCCAGGCCAGCCTTTTGCCACCCAAGCTGCCTTATGTAATACATATAATCAGGAAAGAAAATTGTGACAATCCGTTTTTAGGGTAGAATTTTCAATATTTAATTAATTTTAATAGTTTTACTAAAATAATAAAAAATTAGACCATCTTGGTATTACTGTAGTCTTTTATTTCCATATTTGTAGATTTTAATTTTAATTTATTTATTTATATCATTTATTAGCCGGCCATCTCTTATCCCATTACTCTGGGTGACTTCTAATATCAAAACATTATAATCATCCATTCTAAAAAAACCAGCAAATAAAAACATTAACAGATAAAATCATGTACACAAGATGGCAGAAAAGGGAGCTGGACACAGGTAGGTAGGTGGGTGGGTGGGAAGGTGGGGTTGAATTTTAATTGGTCAACCATTTTCAGTATGAAGCTCCCCCATTGGATCTCAAGCCATCTGGCAGAGCCAGGAGCTAATATATAATAAGATAGCTAGCTAGCTAGCTAGCTAGCTAGCTAGCTAGATACATAGAAACTAAGACCAAGTAATATATAAAAGCAGTGGTCAGCACCCTATCAATTATAAAATAAGACTTTTATAATTATTTTTATATTTATTATTATTATTTTTATCTCCCAATGGAGGTGAGAACTGCTCCATCCCAGACAGAAGTATATTTATTTTATATTGTTACTTATGCAGTTTATAAACCAGTAACTTATCTGACTTCCCAAAGTATTATGTTTAACCAAATTCAACTTTTTATAGGTCTTGTTTACTTCTATTAAATTTCAATGATTGTGAATCACTGTTATCTTTTGTTCTGAGTCAAAAGTTGGTTTGTTTGAGCCTTAATAACAATTGCTTGTGTATTCATCATGGTATTCTTCTGATTTTCCATCTCTCCTTCTAATTTATGTCAGAGAACAACTTTTTCATAGATTCTTTGTTGGGCTCCCAGATTGTAGATGAAACAACATCAGAAGTTAAGTTATTTTGGAAGAGTCATTTTCATTCCTCTTGGCAGTTCAGTTTGATGCCTTCCTTTAATGATAGAGGTTTCTTAAATCTTCACCTTTTGGACCTGGGGTCTCTTCTGTTTATTTTTACAATTATTAGATTATGATTATGACCTTCATATGAATGAGATACAACTTCCATGTTTATGAAACTGATGAAAAGTGAGATAGAAATCCACTATACTTATATACATACATATATGACTTAAATTTGAAAAATCAAGTCAGCGGCAGTGATGATGCACCATATGAAGTCTGGCTGTGAGTGGCTACAGAAGTCAGACAGTGAGGCAACAGGTGACAGGGCATGGGAGGCCTGGCTGCAGCAGTCCTAGGGTAAGTGGGTAAGACATCACCCGAAAATAAGACTTATTTTGGGGCCCAAAAGGAAACAAGACCAGATCTTATTTTTGGGGAAACACAGTGGTTCTTTTTCTTATCCCTATTATTGCTAGTCAATCATTGTAGTTGCTATCAGCTCAGTGAAAGACCTCAACAGAGCTTCCCACAGAAGCCTTGGTGGCATAGCTTGATAGAACTTGGCTTTTAGGCTCTTGATTTCAACTTGATGCTCAAGACACTGTATGATTTTGGGTAAGAAGCTTTATTGTCTACTAAAGAGCCACTAGGAATAATAGATTGCCCTCTATCAGTACATAACTCTAGTCGCTTCTTAGGGTGTTTCTTCTCCCCTCCCCCATCCTCCTCATGAATTAAAGAGTTTTGTCTTGTGATTTTTAACCTTGAGGCTAGGCAATTGTTGATTTTTGGCATAATTGATATCATTGCCCAGAGACTGTAACTTCAAATGGCCACTAAATATATTGTTGTAAGTTGAGGACTACTTTTACAATACTCCAAGTGGAGTCTAATCCTTTTGGTTGGTTTTGGTATCATGCAGGAAGCCATGGCGATGACTTTGGAAAAAATATTCAGAGACTGCTACACAACATGTGCAAAAAATGCTTTGAGGCCAGGAAACAGAGAAAAGAGGAAAAGGCTCAGACTGGCCCCTCCCTGATGTCTTGAAATATTAGAGAGGAAAGAGAAAATTTAGTTAGGCTTGTAAGATTGTCTTTCAATAGCCTATCTCAATAAAGTGTAATTCTAATTGTCTTATGGAATCTTTTTCTTCAGTGCTTTAGGGTTTGTTGGTTTTTTGAGACAGTTTTTTGTGATTACCTTGAAGATTCTCTGATTAGGTGCTACCTTTTCCATTTCCCATATTGGTAAACATACGTATGTGACTGAAATTTGAAAAAAATCACCAAATCTCATGAGAACTTAAACAAAATACAGAAGTCTTACAAAATTGCCAGTAGACAGAAATCTCAAGAGGCATAAGTCTTGTCGGAATGACTGACGTCTGAGATTTAGCCATTTTATAGATTTTAACAAATTGTTTCATGACTTGGATTTTTAATGCCCTGGCTATGATGGTCATAGTTAGTAAGCCATTGTAGAAATTGAAAACTTTTGTTTATCTAATACATTTACATAAATGTATATGCATCATTAATTATGTTGTGGTTTGTAAATTGCATTAGAAGGGCTTTCTTGAAAGGCTTTTTAGAAATGTGTTGAAATAAAGATGCCAAGAAATAGTGAGAATGAAGGCTCATAAAATTAATTTACATATGTGTTTGCCACCTAGCCAATCAAATCCTTCTACCACTCCTTTAAAACCTCATCAAACAGCAAAAACAGAATTGTAGATTACAATGATTGCCAAAGTAAAAGAAAAGTTCATTATAAAATGGTTAGCAGCATAGTTCAAAATAATTAACTACTAATTATTAAGGAAGTTGGGATGACTAAAACAGCTAAGTACATCCAAGATCACTTAAGGACCTCCTGCAGGTTGATTGCTGTCTTGTTAAAGAAAACATTATTCTTCTACCCTGCTAAACATTTCTAACATCCACACTTCAGCTGAATGCCCAACCATGGTGAAGGCTCTTAGGGATTCTTCTTCTAGCATCTTATGTAAGCATGAACAATTCATCAACTTAACATGGAGATTTATTTAAACTTTAACTCTGCCCATGGGGTACTGACATGCTGAAGTACTTTCATCAACTGGCTTTATTTAATGTTTCCTGATATGCTCAAAGATCACAATGCAGTTTAAACAAAAAACACTCTAAAATTTTAAAATGTATCTTTTTTAAAAAAGAAATAAGACTAATGGTATCTTAACAATCCTTATAAACAAAATAGATCATGATTTCTGGTCCATAGTTTGTGTTGTCGTCTCAGTATTGAACAATAAATCTGGGTCCTTTGTTTTAAAAGAGTGCAGAGAAAAGGGCTTGCCAGTGAAATCCCATTTTATTGATTTGATTTTGATCCTGCCTTTATTATTTTTACAAATAACTCAAGGTGGTGAACATACATCATACTTAATCTTTTCATTTTATTTTTGCAATAATCATGATCCATGTCTCTTTTATCAAGGGCCCACATTCTAAATTCAAAGAAAGGAGAGAAAAATGGAAGCTGAAGTAAAAAGAGAGGAAAAATGGATAAGGTCTTTGGTCACTTGGTCATACATACATTAGTTAACCAACCATATTATTAGTTGGCTTTGAAATGGCTTTCATTATTTCACATGATTGCCAGAGATGGAACTTGAATAGATGTTTCCCCAACTACATTGTTGTCTTGAAATAACAACATTTCAGAATTGCATTTTCAGAAAAATAGCTGAATCTCCATGGTTAGCAACCTGAAAAGGCTTTTGAAGGTTCTTCTTAATCCATAGGCATTATGTGATTATTGTGCCTCTCTTTTCATATTTTTTGCCTTTTTGGTAAAAATCAATGCAATGAAAAAATAAGGAAGGCTTATAAGTGAAGGACAACCATCTGTGAAATGTATCATTTGCACAACAATATCACCTGAAGGGTTTTTTGTCAATCCAGTTGCTTGTTTTCTTGATTTTAATTATCTCAGGGTTTGAAGAGAAAGGGACTTTCCTCTTGCTAAGTGCTCTCCCACCTATCCTTGAGTTGGAAGAGAACTACACCAGCAGGAACTTTCTTTTTTTCCACTAGGTGGAAAAGATAGGTTGATCCCTATCTTTTTATTTTTCCTCATTTTCCTCAATAGTCATGGGGGACAAAGGCTAACAGAAATGATACATCGTCAGGCTACACTTGGTCTCTCATGATGTAAAATATCACTTTCATATCAATTGAATAGTAATTTAGAACAATGTACGTCCCTCGTATGTTGGCTGAGGTCAAAGTTAAGGTTAATCTGTGGCAACATGCCAAAAAAAAAAAGATGCCAGGGCATATTACATGCTGCTAAACCAATGTTTTTTTCCCCCCTTCAATCTATGAAATTGGATTGTATATGTTAATATCTAAGGATAGCCTATACAAATTACACTTATATCTCAGCAATACTTTGACAGAGCTGCCCACAAGTGAATGAGGAGTAGTGTCAAGGCAGTAAGGGTGGGTAACAACTATCTGTTTCTCTCCCTTCCTGTGTTATCACCAGTCATGCTACTGAATGCAAGAGAGGGATGGTTGGACCTACTCCTAAGTGGGACTGATAATCATTGGCTGCTTTTTTAAAAAATGCTCCCATCAGCTTGAACTGTGATGGTGAACTTATGGCACACGTGCCACAGGTGGCACACAGAGCCCTCTGCAGGCACGAGCTGTTGCCCCAGTTCAGTTCTGCCGTGCATGCGCGTGTGTGCGCCTCCCGACCAGCTGGTTTTCAGGTCTCTGCCTTGCATATGCAGGGGGCATATGGGAGACACAAGTGTATGCATGGGGTCACATGCGGGGGAGTCACATGCGCACATGGGGGTGGGGTGCATGTGGGGGTCAAGCACACATGTGCGGAGGTCACACGCACATGCCTGGGGGGCAGGGCACAAGTGGGGGTTGTGGCACTCGGTGCCGAAAAGGTTAGCTAGAATATATTGAGCTAGAATGTATTAAAAGGCTATTCCATGATTTTCAGCCCTATAAGCCATCCTTCAGGACCTTTCTATACTACTGAGCCTTAGTGAATTTGGTCAATTTCACATTTTCCCTCCCCTTTTTAATCTCTGCAAATGAAGACGGAGTAAAATGAATCAGACAAATGCTTGGATTTACTTGGATAAGCGAGAAGCATGAACCCATAAAATAAATTCTGAAGTGCAGAACTAAGGAAGCAGACAGTCTTTTAAAAGGGTCTGGGTGGGGAGTGAAGTTGGAAGGATCTTTCTTTTTGGAAAAAAGAAAAAAAGACTCAAGGAGCAGAATTAAGAGAAGACCAACCTTTTCTCCTTGCAGAAAGTGCATGCTGCTACAATAAGGGATAATAAAATTGACCAGGCATTACAAAGCACTCATTTAAAGTAAATGTTCCTTTGACTTCTGAGCAGTTTATGATTTCAAACCCTGCCATGTGACCCTTCCAGGACCTGGGCAGCCAGCAGTGGCATTTGTAAGATAGATCTAGTTGCAATCTTATACATAACAGCTATGTGCATGTTACACATTTACATACCACAGATTTTATATTGGACATTGAATTTAATATCACTTGCAAGTATAATTTTACTTGCAGCAGTGGCAATAAACAGCAGCAGCAAAGAGAGAACGACTTGCCTCCAAAGACTGAGTTTAATGGTGGGCCCAGGACTAATTTCTCCAGGCTAGATGTGCTTAGCAATTGCTGGGGCACCTCTACCAGTTCAATGCATTTCTCTTTTATTGAACCTTGTTGTACTCTGCAGATGCATGAGGGCATTGGCTGATTTGATATTTTGGAACACTTTCCATGTATATATGTCAACCCAAACACAATCTGCATTGAACTCTTCCAATGATGGGCTAGTTAATTTTAAGGCTTTACAGAATGATAGGATAGGATAGGATAGCATAGGATAGCATAGCATAGCATAGAATGGTGCGCCGGCCAGGTGGGAGCATAAGAGAGTGATCGCCGCTGAGACAAAGCGATCAGAGGCTTCAGTGTGTGGTTGGTGTTTTAGGAGCTCCACGTGGCGCACCGGCCAGGTGGAGCTAGCGAGAAATTTCGCTGCAGCCAAGCGGCTGAGAGCAGCCTGCCTAGCACAGGCTGAAGCTAGATCAGAGCTGTTCTGTTTATTGCTTAAAAAAGGCAAGCCTGAAGAGTACTGGCAAAAATAACAAAAGAAATAAAAGAAATGGAAAAAGAAATTGTGCTATATAAGCTTAGAATCAAAGCAATAGAGCGATAGGTCTCTGTAGGCCAGACTGAGTTAATAAAGTGGAGCTCAACCAGAAGGAGAAGTATTTAAACAAATTTAACTCAATCTCTGCCCAATCAGAAGGAGTTATCACCCATTGCTTGGACTATCTAAGCAGCGCACTGGAGAAGACGTAGACTATGTCAGAATGGCATCCAAAGTCTGATAATGAAAGTCATGTAAATTTACTACTAAATTTACTACTCAACTATGGCATTCTAACAGAAATGAACTGCAGTGCACTCCAACGCCCTTTATTAACATGGGTCCACAAGTTGAGGCTTTTTTGCAACCAGAACCAGAAGCATACATTTAAATGGAGTTCATTTTCCTGATATTGCTCCTGGTCACAAGAGCCTCTGTCAATGCATTCCATACAAGTAACTCTCAAAGTATTCTATACAGCTGAGAACCAAAATTCACATACAAACTTCTTTTTAAATTTATTATTTTGTCACGTCCTCCTGTTGCCAAAAGCAGTGGAAGAAGTTTGAGAAATGGATTTCAACTTTTAGAAAGCGAGAGAATAGTAGAGTTGTAAACTTTGAGGTTCCCAACATAGTTCAGAATATGCCCTGGCTGTTTTATTTATTTTAAATTTTGAATCCAACTTTATTTTAATGTCTATATAGGCTGAATAATTCTTTAAATGAATTAATCTGTCATTCTCAGAGACCAGCCCTTTGTTTAGATGCATACTTATTCACCCAGAATAAAGACCAAGGTAAGTCAAGAGTAGTAAGAAGTTACAGAGGATGTTTGAGGACTATTTTCACCTCCCCTATCTTCTGGTTAAGTGCATTTTGTGACTGGCAACACTCACAATGGTAACCAGTAGGTGACTGGACAATTGAAATACTACCATCATAGCCTGTGTTTGAAATGCTACAAACATTTGTCAAGTTGGGGAACACTAGTAGAATTATTCTCTTCACCTGAGTAGAAAAGCAGTATAGATGAAATTAACCTGATATCTGTTGAGAGGCAAATTCTGCTATGTATGGTTCTTCTAACAAATTATTGAGTTGTCTTGCTGACAACATTCACCTTCAGACTGGAGGAAAACACAACAAAAACTGCTATCCTTTACTGACACTAACCCAAAAAGACTTAGTTGAGGTAACAGGAATATTGGACCATATTATATTGACCATATAATGCTGGAATTCTTTACTTTTAAGGGAAACTAAGTTGGGTGTGATTGAATTTTTTTTTTACTTTCAAAAGAGCAATGACAGAAGATTCCATGACAGAATGGGAAAAGGAACTTAAGGTAATAGTAAATACTAAAGCAACAATTAAAGAACTCCAAAGAATGGATGGAACCTGGGGTTTTTAGCAATGTGTATCATTGAAACCTCCCTTTCCATCATTCTAGAGTGCAAATCAGCGAATATTTTATTTAATTTTTATTTATAAAATTTATTGGCCATCCATCTTACCACACAGTAACTCTGTTTACAATATAAAAGATAAATATTTCTACATACTACAAAAAAAAACCAACCAAGCCAAATGCTATGATCCAATAAAAGATGGGGAGGGTGGGGGAGGATGTGTGGAGGTGGGATCTGTTGTTATTTGATCAACCACCTCCTTTGTGATGTTCCCACATTGGAGCCCCAAGCCAGTTGGTCCAGGCAGGTCTTTAGGCTCTTAAGAAAGGTCATTAGGATTGAAGCCAACCAACCAATCCAGTGGACAAGATGTTCCAGAAGGTAAGTACAACGACAGAGAAAGCCCTTCTCCTGGACTCTGCCAGCTGGAATAGTCAGGGGCCTGCAGCATGCCTCTTCTGCCGGCATGGTGGGACAGGTCTATCCCAGTGGGATGGGATGGTCCCTCAAGTAGCCT
Source organism: Grayia smithii (assembly GCA_032468115.1). Taxonomy (NCBI): domain Eukaryota; kingdom Metazoa; phylum Chordata; class Lepidosauria; order Squamata; family Grayiidae; genus Grayia; species Grayia smithii. Next base: position 37,379 of record JANHFM010001321.1, read on the forward strand.
GGACATGTAATGAAGGGCTTTAAAGATTACTACTAACACCTTGAATTGCACTGGAAGCAGACTGGCAGCCAATGCAATTTGCATTGGAGCAGTGGTGTTACATGACTATTTGAGCTCCAAAAACTGTGTTACCACACACTGCACCAGCTGTAGCTTCCAAATGCTCTTCAGGACTGGAGTGCATTACAATAGTCTAACTGTGAGATGACTAGGGCCTGAATGACTTATTTTCAGTTACAGGAGAGCTGATTCCAAATTAATGTAGTAATAATTCAACAATAAAATTAGCCAAGAGATGAAAAGTTGGGTCTCACTGGATATGTTCAAGTAGAAATTTGGATAGCTATCTCTAACACTTTACTGAGTATTTGACTGGAGGACCTGAACAAATTCTAGGATTTCTTATTCTATTATTGTAATGAATCTATCTGCTCTAGAGTATTTGTAAGCAGGTTGTTATTAATTCACTAGGTAGCATTTAGTGCTGCTTGTCCACAACCAGAATGGTAGAAAGAAAAGGAATGGACTTCTCCTTCACCTTGCAGTGCCACCCCACAAATCTGCACCAGATGGTTAGTGATTTGCTTCAGTGCAGTTTGAAGCAAGGGACAAAAATAGTATGAATGCTGTAGAAACTAGACTGCTCTAGTTTGGCACTGTCAGCACAAAAATAGCTATTAATGTATTAACTGAATGCATACACGCTAATAGTAACAATTTGGGGACAATGCAAGAGATATAGAGGATGGGACAAAATACACAACTGGGGATCAGAAACAATATATGGAAGACCATGGGAATAGATGCTTCACTATCCCGAGCAGACTTTCCCTTCCTGTTTTTCTCCATCGATAGCCAGAAAACAGATATGCACTGTATGTATTACAATCTATTCTGATTCTGTTGTTTTTTCCTATCAGCCTCAAAAAAAGGAGAAAAGTGACAGAAAGTAAACCAATTCCAGACAATTATTTATCTATCTAAAGAAACAGCTGTCTTCTTTTGACAATAATGATAAGATTCTCATTATCAGGCACTATATTAGTTAAAACTGCTGGCATCCTCAAGGTGAACACCTCACTTTGAAAATGGCAGTTGTTGCGAAGTAATACAAATCATTTTCTGTCCCTATGCACATTTTAAGATGTTATCCTCTTCCCAAAATGAGCTCTACACAAAATGGGAAACTAAAAAAATCAGGAGGCAATCTTCCCTACTTAGAATGGTTGCAGCCTTGTTCCATTGAAAACCATTCATTAGGAAAGTTGCACTTCAGATATGAGTTGAAAATGTCTTTTCTTGGTTTCTGTTGAGAATGCCATAGCTTTGCTATTGAATTAAATTAATTCATAATTCCATAATTAAATATAGGAGCACCAAGGCGGTTGTCCACAATGAAATAAATTGAATGTTTGTTTAGCTTGGGTTCCAAAGCAAATTGTGCCGATACATGTTATATATGTCCTCTCAAAATCACTGGTTGCTGTCAGCAAGATGCTATATGGCACATTATGGAAATAGCAAGGTTTATTATTTATTAGATTTCCCAGTGTTATGAATTCTAATAGTAGAGAGGTAATATGGAATTCATTTTTATATTTCATGGTATTGAAGAATTTTACAAAATTGCAACTCCAATCTTTTGCTTTGAAGGATGGCAAAATAAAAGGAGGCGATTATGCTGCTATAGGAACTTTTATTATTTACACAAAACACCAGAGAGGTGGTGTATTGATGACCACCCACCACGTTTGCTCTCAAGACAAAAACCCATCAGCTGCAACTGACATCCTGGAAGCTGAAAAAAATGAACATCTGCTCAAAAAGGCTCCACCTTGTTGTCATTACCATCTTTATTTCTAGAGCTTATCATCAATAAGCATCAGTTTGCTTAAGCAACAACAATTGCTGATGTTTGAAGACTTCAAAATTGTGTGAAAAAATTAAAAAAAATATTATTGGGAACACAAGACACCATACAACAAGGTTATACTAAAAGAATAAAGATTTTTATTAAGCATTGTAAGTTGCATTCAATAGCCTTCAAATACACCACACCACAATCCATCTACAACCAATCAAACCCAACAGTAGTTCATTCTTGCACAATCCATGAGTTGGGGCAGAACTCCCTTCAACTTACATTAAGATACCTACTTAGCTCTTGCGGGCAGGGAATAGGGAATTACACCTCATTTCTGATCACTAATGTGTGATGAAGAGCATCAGGAGAATTATATGAAAACGAATATAAAGAAATGATTCTGATTCTGAAGTACATTAAGTTTGGAAACACTAACAAAAACATCAAAATGATACAGGTATATTTGCTTATACTAAATTCTTGATGGGAAAGTTCTCAAGAACAAGCCATTTGTTTCCTGCTACAGAAGGGGGGTATTTCTTGAAGATCAAAGCTTTTTTTGTGTTTTTCCACAGAATTTCATATTTGCTAATATGAAGGCATAAAACAGCAACAGAGAACAATAATGCATACAGCAATGAGTACACCAGGGTAACGTTGATATTCAAAACGGCTAGATAATTTTTTTTTGTTTTAGAATAAATGCAACAGAGGTCAATAATCACAAAATTTTAAGGTTAGAGCAAGATCAGTCAATGACTAAACATAGTTAACATCTTTTATAGGACTATTACTGATTATTAGCTTTTTTTTGTTTTGCAAATGGGCACAGTACTTGTAAGAATGGAAGAAAGAGGACAAGAACATGCATAATATTAACTACACACTTTAAAATTATGAACCATGCAGAAGTTTAGCTCAAATAGTAGTACTAATGGTCTACGTCTGATTCAAAAACCACATAGTTCATTGATCACGGATGCATGGTATTAGTCACAAAAAGTATCAGAACACATTGTGTTTCTTTTGAAAAGGTCATTTGCATCTTCTATGATTTTCAAGTTAAATCCATTTTAACTTGCTTGTAAAGTATTATGATGTATATTTAAAATCAGCAGAACTCCAATATTACTCTATAATTTTTTTTTATTTTGATAGTTTGCACATTTTAAACATAAAAAGAAACCACATCAACGGTGATGAAATTTAAGAAAAGAAAGAACTGTGGTTGTGCCTTCCCCCCCCATAATCATGAAATCAAAGCCTTAAGGAAAGCTTTGTGACACAGTAATGCAAAATCAAATATAATGGCATACATATGGTGCCAAGTACTAAAAATTATATTTTAAGCTATATATACTGAAAGACTGCCAAAATTTGTTTTTCTTTTCCTTTTTAATATATTTCAAGAAACAAAAACTACAAGCTTTTGTCATAACCAGTTTAAACTTTGTGTATACATCATTTTAAGTGCGGGAGTCAAATGCTCTTCATTCTCTTTCATTTTTATTGTATTGTAGCATTTTGACTACAACTGGTTAAAACTAAAAATGTGTTCTTTAAATCTCTGACATCCAAGAGGGATCCGAATTTCCAAGTCCTCATTTTTCTCTTACGGAAAGGAAAAAATGTACGTAACTGTAGGCTCTCTTTCTTTCCAGATATTCCTAATCCTGACCCTTCCAACATCCTTCACCCTCTATAAAAAATAAGTTTACTCTTCTTTTTTTAAGACAGTAGCCTCAAGAGCATCGTCTTTATGGCAAACACTGTCTGCATTTAGTGCATTTAAGTGAGGATTTGTATTGCACATTTTAGAGTCATTACTCAAGGCACTTTCAGACTGGTTGGAAGCCCTGACATCTGCTGTACTCCCATTCATATGGGAAGCTGGTTTCTCCTCATTCATTATGCCATTTTCAGCCAGGGATCCTTCTGAAGACACAATAGAGGACTTGCTTTCCTCTGATTTTGATTTAAGTTCTTTGGCCACTTCCTCTGCTGAAGCAGCATAAGGAGGTTTGCCCTGTTTTTTAAACATAAAAATAAAATAATAATAAAAAAGAAACAATGAAATTAGTTAGGAACATAACTGAAAGAGTTACCAGCTTAGGAAAATTACTGAAATTTAGCATTTCTTGAGATTTTTACACAGAAAATGATGCCTGCAATACTCAGAGCACTTTTCAGTCTGGGAAGTATTGTTTAAAAACTGGCATTTGCTAGCTAGCTATTTGCAACCCACATGGTCAGTGGTATTAACTAGCTTAATATCTGATAATAAAATATCATGGTTTGTAAAACAAAGTTCTTTAAACAATTACTATATATTATAGTATATTACTATACTATACATAGTGGAGAATGTGCTGGTTTATCTAACTGCTTTCTGAGGAAATTGAATACTAAGCAGAACATTGATCTCACTCAACAATTTGGCACTGTTTTTTTTATTCTTTAACAAAAACCACAAGGAAAATATATTTATTAATCCTGTTTGGCCTAATGTACCTAAAACACAATTCTGTTTTCTAAAACACCCATCCTGATGCAACACTAGCTTATGTACATTAACATTAACAAAAAGAGATTATAACTCTTTTGTTTTTGTTTCCATTACCTGAATAACTCCCTGGTTCTTATAAGCTCTCCCATAGTATCTTCCTCCTCGGCCAAATGTTCTTATCACTGGTGTGGAAATAACTCCTCTAGGACGTCTTTACAGAACCAGAAAAAGGTAAACACATTTAATTTCATAAATTTATGTGGAAATACAGCAGAATTCAATTTCCTGTGCATAACCAAAAAGGCAATTGTTTTTCTTATTTTCAGAAAGCAACTAAAACATTATTTTAATAGGCTGAATTCTAGTTTTGCAACATTTCTTCTCCTTACATTATACATTTCCCACATCACCTAATTAACCTAGCAAGGGAAAAGTTTATGTTTATTTGAATAATCATTGGTAATATAATTTATATTGGAATAAAATTATCCTCATTTCTAGAACATATTCTTAAGCAATCTTAACTGTTAAGATATAGAGTTGAAGAAACTTCCTATGAATAGATTCAATTATACTTCTTTATTGATTCTTAATTGCCACTCTATTTTTACAATCTCACCCTAGTGTTACTATATCTTTCCAACTGCAGTAGGGTTAATTTCCTAATTATTTTAGCATTAATTTCCTAATTATAATGCAATATACCTTTAGTTATCTATTGGATTTACATGGCTGCACATCTCAAATACGTAACTGGCCAATGAATAATAATAAAACTACATACAAGTATCACATTAAAAACACATAGCAAGAAAGAATTTAAAAAAAAAGACCATATAATTAACACAACCAGGAAATGGCAGCCACCCACTCAGGGTCCCAAGCTTGAGATAGAACTGGGTTTCCAAGGCCTTGCAGAAGGCCAGTAAAGTCAGGACAATCTCTCTCTGGAAGAAAGGAATTCCAGAAGGCAGCTATTATAGCAGAAAAGGTTGTCCACCTAAGCTGTGCCATGCAACATGCCTTAGCAGAAAGGACTGGGAATCTGCCTGGGG
>JANHFM010001321.1:86919-98593 GCA_032468115.1 Grayia smithii
TTCTTATATATAGTACAACTCCACCTCCTCTTTTATTTGGTCAATTTCTTTTAAATAATTTAAATATCTCTAGCTGTACGTTCCATTTGTGGGTTTCATCCCACCAAGTTTCCATAATGGCAATAATATCATATCTGCCGTCATTTACTTGAATTTCTAATTCACCCTGTTTATTCTTCATACTCTGTGCATTGGTGTATAGACAATTGAGTCCATTTTGATTGACCCTGTGTTTACTGTCTACATATCCTGTGTTGTGCCTGACTGCCCCTACTTTCTTGCCACCTGTTTCTGCACATGGTATGGCACTCACTATTAAATGCTTGGTTTTGCTTGACAGCAAGATTGATAATCTTACCCGCACAAATATCTAAGTTACATGCACCTATTCATTTTAAATTTCTGGGGACAGAAATATTCTGTATCAAATAATTCTCTGTCCCTGCTGTTCCGTTTAAATATTTATCCAGAAACATTTAAGCTTATCTGGCTCTCCTCTATGAAAGATTAGTGAGTATATTGGAAGCTATCTTTCTTAGTGGCATCCCTGCCCTTCTAGAAAAATCTTCCCAAAGACAGCCAGATGTCATCTAATTTGTAGCACTGAAACAAAAAGCACCTGGATTTTTCTACAAGCAGTCAGAACTTGAGTAATATATATGTTAATTCTGTCATGAATGTCATGTTTATAATGATGGGACTATGATTTTTTTATCCTTCTATTTTATTTACATGGCCTGCTCAATCAAAAAAAATATACAAAGTATATAAGAAAGACAAATTATATTATGAAGTTACTGTTATAGAACAGTGTTATGGTTGAAAAGCACTATACAGTATATTCCAGTCTTCTATATTAGAGATGTCCCATGAGTTTAAACAAAAATTTAATAAACTTCAAAACCACAAGCCAATTGCAGTTCTGTCAACCAAAGAAGAATCTTAAAACTATTTCTGAGTATAGAAATTATCTACATTCCCCACACTCACACAACATGCCTTTTCCAAATCTTGTGTATTACACTAAAGCTACAGTTCTTTTTCAACTGTCACTGTTTAAGGTTTTAATTCAATGTGGAAGAAACAAATCCTTCAAATATCTCACAAATAAATATTGATTACCATAATCCTGAAAAATAATAAAAAATAACATAGGGAGAATTCCTAAAGTATGGCAAGAAAAAGACACATTATCTTGGTTCAAGCCAGAGAGTGGTGGGTTTCTACTGGTTTACCCTGGTTTCGGCAAACTGGTAGTGGTGGCAGTGGGAGGCTCTGCCCACCCGCCCGCATGCGCAGAAGTGCTGTGTGCGAGCAAAACAAACGCGTCCATGTGCTCCCAGTTCCGAACCAGTAGTGAAGGTAAGAGGAACCCACTACTGAGCCAGATATGGATATCTTTTTAGAAGCAGTGCTTATGCTAAGCAATACCAGATTTCTAATATGAATATGTGCATTCTGTCAGCTCCTAATTCTCTCTAATAGTTTGGTATATTTATTGTAACTTTTATTAGAAAAGGCTCACACCAAAAAAATGAATAAATAAGACTATGGGCAGTAAGATTGAAAATATCTCTCATATTAAAGAGAATTGTGATCACAATGTCTTATCTCAGGTATTTATGAAAGTTTACTTCCAGCAAAAATAAAAAGTAATCTGGAGGCTGCCAACAGTGGTGACCTTTGGCTAAATTGATGAGCCAGAACCTTGTATTGCCAAGTAATTAGGTATATTATGAAAACTAAAGATCTTTAGTTTTTCATATTAGCAACTGGGGATTCAGATTGATAACTTGAAGAGGAGGCAAAAAAGGGAAGTGCACTGACCTATAAAAATACACCACAGAGTTATTAAACATTAGATTATTGTAGGGAGAAATACCTTGCCCTCTAGAGCAGCAAGCAAAAGGGAACACAGTTTCATTTTTAAGACATGGGCCTCACAACAGCCACAAAATCTTACAAATCCTATGTTTAATACTGTAGGTAATAGAACTAGGATAATTTCAAATTTTTTGGAATTTTGCACGTATTTAGAGGAACTTTTTAACATGATCTATGAGTACTACCATATTCTTGATAGCTGCCTAATAAGGCTATCTTTTCAATAAACTCTTAGAACTTATTCTATGGATACTTATTTGCAAAACTATTTTGCCATATCAACATGGTGTGATTCTTTTGTGAATTTATGCTTAGGAAGTAAAATGATTATTACCAAGTTTTCTGAAAAATCAATATTGGTTTAAGTACATTCTTGAAGTTTAATAATACTTTAGAATAAAGTAAATTCTGTGAGTACAAGAAATTTTAAACAGTTAATGTAATAATGTAAAACTATTTAATAACATAAGGTGAAGAAACTATTTTTTAAAGAAAAGTGGGGAAAAAACCAAAGCCACACCGAGCAATATCAAACACTGAATGACTTGGCTTCTATTCTTCCACAGCTTTTCTTTCCTAAGGTCTCTTTCCCATTTCACATTCTCTTCCAAAGTGCGTATTTCATTCAGGATGAAGGAAGATAAATCTATTTCAATTATTGATGCCATTTCACCTAAAAACACACTATTTGAATAGTACCAACTGCATTTAATATAAACTCTTTTTAAACAGCATTTTGATTAGAAAATTATAGTTTAACAAGTTTTAAAATTTTAATTGCCAAGTCTTTTTCTTTTTTTTCCCCTCCTTTTTTAAAACCTCCAAAATAAGTAGTAATGAATGGAAAAGAACTTCCAATAAATCTATGATCAGATTAAAGGAAGGGAATAGCCTGGCCTTTAATTTTATTTGGAATATTTTTAATGAAATACCACTTAAAAATGCTCACTGATATAAGGGTTCTTTTTTATTTTTATTTTAAAAAGATACCTATACTCTGTCCATTATTACAGTTATCAGAAATTCAACATCATAGGTAACAATTTTTGTCAGTCATCAACTTTAGATTTACTTCATATTGTAATCAATTGTGAGAACACATTTCTGTTGGAATTGAAAGTCAGAATTTATTATTGTACACTTCTTACAGCCACAACAGATGCTGTAACAAAAGCACTTAATAGCATAGCAGTCAGTTACAAAGCATACTTAAATGGGTAGTGATTTATTTAAAAAAGAAATCTAACTGGGTAGCACTATAATTATGGTGGAGGAAGTGACATCACACCTGGACAATGGAAGTTTGAAAGGAGAATTCTGCAATCCTGGAGAAGATTTAATTTTTTTACCCAGTAACTGGAACCGAGAAGTCCACAAAAGAAAGTAGCAGCAGCAGCAGATTAAGTGGCTGAAAAAGATAGGCAGTGAATAGAGTTTTATTCTATAACTACTAGAAGAAATAGCTCAAAAAGTTTTGCTAGCATAATGAGGATGCTCTGAAGTTCATAAAGGACATAAAGCACAGCCAAAGAGAAGATCATGTAAAAGAAAATGGTTACAGATTTTTTTAAAGAAAAAAAAAACAAGTATGCTCATGTGTAAGCTCCATTAGATGATTTTAAAATGAATGTCAAGTTTTTAATAAGGTTACTGAGAATATAGCCAAAATTGTTAAGTCTAAAATGTAAAACAGGAAAGGAACTACAACAAATGTGGTTTAAGAATAATGAGAAACAAATTTGATTGCAAACCGCTCATTTGAGTCAAACAACTTCCCAAAGACTGTAGTTTCATAAGGTCTAATTATCATTGCACCAATACCAAATATTATTTGTCTCGGTTTCAAAAAAATCATTATGTCTTCTAGCCTTGACTAGACTATTTGCTAACAGTTTCCTAAATCAATATGCATGTTGACAAGAATAAGCAACTCTTCCACTCTGCACAGGCGCAGAGGGAGGGAGAGGGAGGAAGGTCAACTGGAAAGTTCTTGATCTCAAAAATTTTAATTAAATTAATTAAATTAAACTCTTTAATTCAGACATATTATGTTGGGTTCTCCTTTTCTGTGAAAACAAGCAAGCATGTTCACAGACAAAACAAGACTGTCATGTTCACTGTATTATCTCCTAACAGGCATACTTTACATAGACAGTAGAATCCTTCAGGGAAACTTCTTCATCCTCTTGTTTTGTATAAGTTTCCCCGTTTATTCATCCTTATCCAACTTTTTTCCTGTCCTACTTACAACAAACAGCATTTGATAGCATTCATTTGACTTCATTTAGTACAACTATGCTATACTTTTTCAAACTCTAGATAGTGGGCTTCATGTTCTGTAAATTTCTCCATATATAAATAATTTTCCATAAATAATTCTGCATTCAAAGTTACATGTTTGAAAGATTTATAATTTAGTGCTTCATGTTATATTTTTTTATCTTGAATATGGAAGAAGATACAAAACATAAAATCCCACACCTGCAATGTGAACTGATGAGGTCTTATATATAGATAATTCCTATTAAGGAATGGAGACATTTGCATTGCCTTCTAAGTGCAAATCCATTGGGACATTAATTGGTCAGCAGGACTCCTCCAAGAGCCATTTCCAGCAATGACATTATGGAGGAAGACTTGCATATATATGTGTATACATATATATGTATATTTCATCACAATGCATATATAATTCTTTTTTTCTCAAAGTGTCTAAACAAACGGCATTATGCCAGCACCTTAAGCATTAAATTTTTCAAGTGGACACCTAAATAGACACATGAGGAAAAGACACTGATAAAAATGGTAACAATGAGAGATCAGCAGAAAAATCGCACAGTGAAGAAATGAGTTTTCATCACTCATTTAAAAATATGGAAGGAATTAGACATATGTTATAGTGGTAAAACTTCTAATGAAGCAGCAAGCCATGAAAAAACACATAAAAAGAATGAATATTTAGTTTACAGAGAATGTAAGTATTAGAGGAACAAAAGTAACAACATAAAATGTGGGTAATAAAGAAGAGCAAAAGAACAAACATATTCTGAAGTTAATAGAAGCTTAAAACCAATATAAAAAGAAAAGGGAACCAATAGAGATTATAGTAAGGAAAACTAATATAGTACAACCAATGACAAAATGGATTAATTTTAGAACTGAGATACAGGATAAAGGTTACATGCTTGTATAACTTTTATATGATAATCTACATACAGGTTGCATAATTTCATATACAATGTTCTTACTATACAATAAAAATGGCACTTTGAGGAAGTCATAAGTAATTCAACAATACCAGGAACTGCTGTAATCAGTCACCAGGAGTAGCACACTGATTCATATGATCTTATCATGATGGCATGAAAATCAATGCATGCTATTTCATGCTTTTCCAAATCAGACAAGGGCTACTGAGTACTTTAGGAAAATGTTTCTAAAAATAGTATGTCCATTTGTTAATTACTAAGAACTTTATAGTAATGTTAGAGGATAGACAAGTTCAGCACCAGTTCTATTCATTAATATGTTTTGTTTTATAAATATTTATAGGTTTTAGTGTGGAGAAGGTATATGCCAACTGATTGCCAATCAATTTACAGTAGCCTGTAAAGTACTGAGAGTCTGGTAAAGTATCCCAAACTCGTAGACACTAAGAGTGCTCAGATCCAAGAAGACCCTTTATAAGCAAAAAAAATAATAATTCATAAATATTCCATGCTAAATTCAAGTATGTGTTTTTCTTTTGTAAATGCAGAAACACATTATATGTAGGAAATGTAGAAAAATATGTCATGTAGTAAAAGTAACAAGACTGAAATTATGCAGGTTTGCAAAATACTAAAGTATCTTATTGATCTTGAATGAAAAAAAAATCTGAAGTAATCAGATACCAGACAATGGCTGTATTCATGCTTCCTTCTGAGCTAGTCCATTCAAACAAGGCTTAGCAATCTAGTTAACACAATATCTTAAGTTATAAATTATGGTTTAGAAATAACATGGCTGTATTCACGTATGGTACTAAACATACGTACGTACATACGTATATATATATATATATATATATATGCAAGTCGGGTTTTTTCCTGTGTAAGATTGGGAGTATCTTGGCGCCATTTCGATGAGGTCCCACTCATCATCTTCAGGCTGGTGTCTTCGGTTTTGTGCTTGTGCTGGTGTGCCGAAGACACCAGCCTGAAGATGACGAGTGGGACCTCGTCAAGACGTCACCAATATACTCCCAATCTTACATGGGAAAAAACCTCAATACACCAAGACTTGCATAACTATATCCGTGAAAATCTACGAATATGAATATATATATATATATATATATATATATATATATATATATATATATATATATATATATATATATATATATATATATAAAACGTGAATCAAGCCATTTTTTTGATGCTAACACAGCTATAGCATAAGAGTGAAAAAATGCTATGCTTTTGAGGTATATTAAAACAGGAAAATCTAAAGCTACAATTTTAAAAATCAGTTTAATAGCTATGTTATATTTTATATAGCTCTCTGCTGTATTGGGCAGAGGACAAAACAGATGGATGGGTGAGTAAACCTGCTGCCTGCATAAGCCAAATATACCATGTAGTATTTCTGTCATATGCTGCTTTTATGTTGTTGCTTTTCTATTAAATTTTGGTTCCATTCTTATTTATGATTTTAACTTTTATTGTTGAACAAACCAAATAAGTTCCATTCTTGGGTAGTACAAAAGCACAGTAAGATAAATGAAATGAATACATATAGCACAATCAAATCCATCAAATATCCCAATCTCAAACATATTCAGCCTATGAATGGGCTGAAATAATCTAATAAACTATGTATCAAAACATAAATAAAATAGTTATTCATTCATATATACCGTATGTAACAATATTCTGATTAACTAAAATATAAGCATAGTAATTTTTGGAATATAATTACTGTGGCTTGAAGAATAGGTATTTTCAATTTTAATATATACATAATGCATTTTATCTTCTTAGAGTGACAAAATCCAGATTGCATTAAATTTCCATTTTTCCTCCTTAAGAACCAATACTCAACTCCCCATGGTTTCTAGTTTCTTAAAATTTATATTTCTATATTCTCTGTCTACATGATCCCAAATTTAAAAAAATAATGGAGTGAAATGAGTGTTATAAATTCCTTTTGACATTTTCTTTCTTTGTTAATTTTATAATGGAAAAAAAAAAGAATTTGCTGTAATATTAATACCTTTATATCAGGCCTTCTCTATAAACTAATATGCTTTTTCTAGGCAAGTTTCATCTTTGAAAAATACAGCCATCCATAAATGTAAATCTTTAAATCGATATCTAATCATAAATTTAGAATCCCTGTGGTATAACATTCTAATATGATAATACAGGATATGGGCAGTTACTTTGTTTATTTGACTTGCTCACATCTATGGGCACAGATTTAACTCATGAAATTGGAGCTGATCTCAAAGTAAAATTGCACACAGCAAAATAACTACAGGAGATAATACAAGGAAGGATACCACTCCCTTAAAAGAAACATCTCTCTTTGCTGCAATTAGATTTGCTCTACTCCATTTTGTATATCAGAGGAGACATATGAACATATATACATATTACCACTAATTGAATCTCTAAATTAATAAACTACTTAGAAATCAAAACACGCCTTTACTGCTCAAGTTCGTTAACAAAGAGTTAAAAGCTTTGTTGCTTTTAAGAGGTTTGGCCACCATCTTGAGACATGGGAACTCTTCTGTTCAGATTTACAAAAGAAGAAAAGACGATCGACTGTGGCTAAAAATTGCTGATTTAATAAGGTATATAAGACAGATACATTAAATCCTGCATGCATTGGATCCCCTTTTCAGTAAACTACAATGCATTGTGTGGAATTTTCCAATAAAAGCATTTTATTGATGCTTATGATCAGAAAGTAAATGCCTGAATCAATATATAGTAAAATCAAGTGAAGCAACCTGCATGCAGATTTGAAATATCCTATCTATATGTGATGCCATGGCTCATCATGCTTGTGATCTTGTGATGCTGGAGGATTGGTCTAAGAGTACTTCTATTCCTTCCAAGATATTTTTGTGAAAGAGAATGTAAAGTTGAATAAATAAAATAAAATTAGTATCTTTTTCAACTTATGTTGCTGTATTAGTCTATATTGCTTAGGTAACTATCATAAGCACAATTACTTGAAATCAAGTGCCACTATCAGCAGTAGTACTTATTTTCAAGTAAATGTTAACACACAATTTTAATAATTAAAACTGGTATTTTCCATATATCCTATTTAAAAATCATTCTTGAAATGGAAGTTTTCCTCAGTGCACAAAAGATCATTTCTCAACATAATAGTACTAAAAAAATTTAAATAGAGAGAATCTGAAATGGATCTACAGTTCCTGCTATACTTTCTTTTATTATGTCTAGTTGAGAAAGTAATAAAATTCTACAAAATCTGAAGTAAATAACTAGCTATATCAGGAATATTTTGAAAACAAATTTAGAAATGTCTGTGCATTAAAGAAACCATTTTTCAAATTACTGAATAAGGATATGGGGAAAAAAAGCTGCAGCTGCTTCAAAAAAATCAGTTAATCCGAATATGACTCCTACACAGCTACAATTTATTCAAGTTCACTTAGAAATCTAGAAAGCAATAAGCTTCTTTAATGAGCAGAAGATAGGTGCTAGTCTTCATTCAGGGCTCAAAGGACTTTTCCCAAATTGTTTGTGAAACATTCCCAACCCCAGTTTGCAGGTGTGTGTTTTTTAATATTGGTTATAGATAACAGGAGAAATTCTTCAAATGTTTTAATTTAACTGAGTTAATTTAACTTATCTTTTAGCTGCCAAACCAGATTAAAAGGGAGGCATAATCAGTCAAATCCAATAAACCTAGTTCTTCCCAATCCACAGTTGTTCTTTCAAATTTGTACTTCATGAACTCTGGTTCATCATAAGAGAGTTTATAGTTTCACAAATGTTTCAAATTTTGTATTTCATAAATGTATGTATCGTAGTATACTTGAAAACATTTTTTTCAGACTGTTTGTTAATAAAAGGGGAGTAAAAGTGAAAACCAAAAGGTCTAAACATACTGCTGGTTTTAAAATGAGAGAATGAGAACTGAAATGAGAAAAAACAGGATTTATAACACCCTATTAGTGTATATGTGCCAAAAAAATCCTTAAAGCAAGCAACTGCAGTTTAATCTGTTATCTCGACATTAGTACTCTATCAGTCTTTGTCACTTCTTTTAATTAAGTAGACAATTTTTCAGGAAACATCCAAAAATAATAAAAGATGCCTCACATTATGGATTATTTGTATCCTGTTATTTTTTTCAAAATGAAACAAATTGTTTTGAAGTTCTACCTTAAGAGAGGCCAGTGGATGTTCTGGACCAAGTAAACTCCAATGAAATGAAGCCAAATCTTCATCAGGTAGAATGTGATTACCTAAAATATACAATACAAGACATCCCCATATGAGTTACATCAGTATCTGGAAAATTAAAATATCCTATTTTATAGTATTAAAACCAGGGTCAATATAACTTTTAAAACTGTTAAGAATATGAATGCAATTTATTTTAAATAGTATGTTTATATATAGATGAATCTCCACATAAGTGCTTGGAATTAATGAAGCCGGATAAAAATATATTTTTTAAGATTAGCTTCAAATTCTACTCCCAAATCATGAAATTCCATTATGTTAATAGAAATAATTAATCTATATTTTTCCTAGTATCACTACTAATTCTTACATATATTTATCTGAAAGTAAAATCCTATAACAGAAACTTATTTTCAAGTAATCATATTTAGGAGTTATGATCTTCAGACATCACTTGCTACATGGACCACTTCAACAAAATGAAACAATTCCTAAGCTACAGAATGTAAAATCAGGGCTCTGTTTCTGTTACAACAAAAGTAACAACCATAAAACAAAAATTGAACATCTGAAGATATTCTATGATTCACGAAGGCCATTTTTTTTTTGAACCATTCTAAGCTGTGTAAACATTTTAATAGAAAGGAAGAAGGAAACAAGAAACACAAGCCTCCTTTCTTCCAATACTTCTACTTCTGTGGTGGTGATATACCAAAATTTAAATTATGGTTCTGCATCAGTGTAGAACAGGCAGCATAGCATAGAACCATTCTAATATATGATCTACCCATACTTCTGGAATTAATGGATAAATTTCCCACACTGCCAGTTAACAAAGATGAAATGCTGATGTTCAATTTTTATGTTGACATCCCAAAAATCTATCTGATTAAAACATGTGATGATAGTCATAGTTTCATTATGGTACTGTTGTTCTACGATACGAACAGGTTAAGATGCAACAGGTAAAATACTGAAATCAACTGCAATCTTGTATTTCTGTCTTGTAAGAACTTTTCTGTCAAGAGTTTTGGGTCACACTAGAATAAAGAAAGCAAAATAGAGACAGACCCATCCCTGAAAATATAAACATTAGCTAAGTGGCTAGCCAGGCAATTATTCATCTGTAATTATGAGGTTGATGATGATCATGATGATGATCATGATGATAATGAAGACAATAAACATGACACTGAAGTGCACTGTCAAAGATGTTACAGTTTTGAGAAAACAAATATAAAGTTGCTGAATCAGTACTTTCAGTCATATCAAAACATACTGAAATACTACTGACTACTTCCATCAAAGTTCTTGCCAATTGTTGGAAAAACACACAGAGTTAAGTGACCAAGATAGAAATAAAGTGGAAGGCTATCTTTTTGATGCAAGCATTCCTAAAAGAAAAAGGAATTGTGCACTGGGTAGCAAGCCTTAACAATCGTACAAAAATTCCACTTTTGTTTAAGCAATTCAGTATATTTGATAGGGATACGGAGCCACTGATATCTTCAAATCTAGCCTTTTTAGTCAGGAAATCCTGTATTGAAACATTTCTTGATCCTTATTTTCTTGTGGAAAACAGCTAAATAAGAAATATATTACTGACTAATGCTAAATTCAGTAATCCAGATGGCGTCGCTATTCCAGGAAAAAGTATATACAGTATCACTGCTGCTATGGGCAACTTCTAAACTCAAGAATTTTACAATCCTTTTCCTAACTATATTTACAAAGTAAGCTACATTGTACAACATATCTTTTCTAGAGATTCCATCTCCTCTTTGCTGATAGCATCAAGCAGTTATCATTCTTGTCTTCACCTTTTAAAACACAAACTGAAGAACTGATTGATTTGAAAACAGTATTTGTATATATCCAGTTTTGTGATAGGTGGATGCTTGCCTACATTCAAGCACTAAACTAAATTGATTTAAGATTTTTCTCTGTATCTCTTTTGCCAATACATAATTGGTTACTCAAACAATCTAAAACAGAGTCTGTTAGAGGATGTATTTGTAAGATGACTCTCTTAGTATGGACCAGAATGCAGTATTGCAGGCTAATTCCGCTGACTGCCGGGGGTTCAATCCTCACCAACTCAAGGCTGACTCAGTCTTTCATCCATCTGAGGCTGGTAAAATGAGGACCCAGATTTTTGGGGGTAATATGCTGACTCTGTAAACCGCTTAGAGCAGCGGTTCTCAACTTGTTGGTCGGGACCCCTTTGGGGGTCGAATCACCCTTTCACAGGGGTCACCTAAGACCACTGGAAAACACATGGTCTTAGGAACCGAGACACCACTCCTCTATCCGTCTCCAGGCGAGTCTAATAGGTCCTATTTCCAAGTAGGCGC
>JANHFM010001321.1:137896-154409 GCA_032468115.1 Grayia smithii
GCATATAAATATAATAAATAAATAAATAAATAAATAAATAAATAAATAAATAAATAAATAAATAAATAAATAAATATGATGTTGCTGTCTTTTTTTCTTCCCAACGTCTGTCTTTAGCCTACAGGAATCCCCCACTCAAGTCCTTTTTTGTGTCTGAGGGGTGCTTCAAGTCAGTCTGACTCTTGAGGTCTGTCTGAATGAATCCATGCAGTTTTCTTGGCAGGATTTCAGAAATTGTTTGCCCTTGTCTCTTTCCTAAGGCTGAGAGAGAGTACTTGGACCAAGGTCACCCAGATGGCTTTCTTCCTAAGATGGAACTAGAATTCACAGTCTCCTGGTTTCTAGCCAAGCATTGTCACTTTCAAATAGCCTTCACAGTCCAATGCCTCTAGTTGTGTTTGATTGCTGTTTATCACTTCCCAAGCCTAGAGAGCCTTTCCTAGCTAGGAAAAACGGCAGCTTTTAATCCAACAATCTGAAAAGGCCCCTGTGGGAGAACCAGATTCTTTAACAGCCTTGATAATCATACATCTCCACATCAACAATGCTGTGCTAAGGATTCAAGTCTCATCAACCCAGAGTTTACTTCTGAATCAATATGTTTATCCTTGCACTTTCAGGGTGAAGCTGACATAGGAAACACAGAGTTCCACAGGGCATAAACCAACAAATAATAATTGCACCATGTCCTTTTCCACTCCAGCTCCATACTATTAGATGCCACCACACTGGAGATGAAGGAAAACACAGATTAATGGCAAAGATAAAAGTGAGATAAATCAGTTGTTAGGGAAAAGCAGCACATTGTCCTGTTAAGAAGAATTCTAATTAGAGCAGGCCTTACAGAAAGGAGTCCAGCTGAAATTGCTGTGATCTTTGAAAAACCAAAGCGTGGGAAATGCAACTCATTAACCGACAAGAAGCAATTTAGCATGCATACCTGGGAAGGAAAAAAAAAAAGATCGGTGGCCAGATCTCTTTATTTGAGGGAATTCCTCTGGGGGAAACTCAAAAAGATCCTCATTTACAAAAACATCTCTGGATTGTATCAAGCCACCTACGTAGCAACACTTATTTGGAATTCTGGAATGTTGTGGAAGTTTTAACAGGCGGCTGTGGTATCGTTTACAGAGGACCCTGTTGCTGAAACTTGTGACGTCAGAATTGATTAGTGTTCTGTGGCACTCAGCCATTCACACATGGTCTGATCATGCATTCAGATCACCACTCTCAGAACAAGGAAAACCTTTCATGTCAGATTGGGGATGAAAGCCCCCAATTTCCATTCTGGCTTTGTAGAGATCCTGTTATATCCAGGGAATAGGAAAAGTGAGGAAAAATGGATTATGTTTCTATTGCTCTTTCTAGCAAGGCATTTGTGTTTTGGCAATAGAAGGAAAAGCCTCCTTTTACAACTGCAGAGGAATCTCCAAACCACACTTACCTTAGCTTATTAGAAAGAAAATTAAAGAGATAGGAAATATATTTCTTGCTCACAGTCTGGAAGTGATGGTGTTCCTTAGGGAGTCCTAAGGCTTCTCCGATTTAAAAATAGAGAACTGGAGACCCATCTCTGTCTTCTGCAACGTAACCCATATTTTGCTCACAATCCCTGAAAAACATGGTCCCCATTTTAAAATATTGGAGAAATCATTTTTATTCTTTCATAAGACTGCCATTTATTTTGTTCCTAATAACTATGTAACCCCCCCCCCCCAAATAAATTCCCTTGGATGCAATGCAATATGCACATAATTATGCTTGATATAGAGAAGGCTGAAGATAGATTTCCAGATAAAATAAATATCCACAAGAAGACTGAAGAGGTAGAATTCAGGAAACTGCAGAAGCCAACTATGCATCTCAAAAGTGATAAAAATGCTGTTTCTCAGTATGCCAAGGCTCTTAGTTATAGCAGAATAATTTGAACAATTTCTGAAATGAGATCTTTTTATTTGTTCCACTACAACACTGAAGATTGGTGAACCAATGGACCCTCTGGCAGTAGCCCAGAGTTTAATGGCACAAGCAGCTCTGGTTTAGAAACCCTTGTCGAACAGAAATGAAGTTGGGGCTGGTTTTCAAAATCTGGCACTTTCCAGATGTGTTTGGAATAAAAATCTCATGCCCAAAAGATACATAATTTGAAGACAAAATTCTTTAAATTGTAATCTGGAGGGTACCAGACTGAGGAAGGCTGAACCTATGGTCAGTAATTTATTATTGAATCCTAGTTGGAGAAGCTTAACTTCTACAGCATCCAATTTCTCCAGAAGAGCAGAGGATGCTCAAAGAGAAAGGGACATTCACCATACTGTTGAGATTGCTTCGATAATCAGCAGATGCAACTGGATGTCATCCTGTTGAAAATAATGCTTCAGAGATCAGGAAATCCATAGTTGGAACTTCTTGTGAAGTTAGTCATCCCACTATTAGTCATATTTGAAAGGTCATTGTGTTTCCATTTCCCTATGAAATACATTATCATAATGGGTAGTGCATCGTCCAGTGGTTCTAAAATGGATTTTTGTTTGTGCCATTCAGGTTCACACTTGTCATTTACAAGAGAGCAAAACGGCTTTGCTTCTCCTCCCAGCTTATCAGGCTAACCAAATGGCATGTCTGTGATAGGTTCTCTGGATGTTATATGGGCATCAGTTTTTCCATGAACTCAGAAACCAAACATTTTGATTGGATGCCAGCCACCAACAGAACAACGATAAGGAATGCAGCTTGTTTCAAAAGCAAGTCTCTCTTTCAGCTGTTCAGAAGAGAGCATTTTATTTGAAAATCAGTGTTTGCCATTCCAGGAATATCTTCTGGTAGGCAATTAAAAGCTTGGTGAACTTTGCATCTGTTAAGATCAGTTAGGTTTATCCGGCCAATGAAGTATCGTGGCAGTGTTTTTTATTTGATACTTTTTTCTTTCTTTCTCTTGAATGCTCAGAAAGTGTGAATCTGCAATTTGGTATTAGAACAACGGGGATCTGAAAATAGACTGCTGCTTCTTTTAATCTTAGTTTATGCACTCAAGTAATGAATAAGAAAGCAAAGTTGCTTGCAGACTCGGTGGCTTCCGATAGAACACTGCAGCCATGACAACAAGAAAGCAAGATTGAATCACCATGACAAAGAACCTAAGAAAACTGATCTGGTGCTGTTATGAAACAAAAGCAGAAACATTAATAAATCAAAGTTTGGTACAACTTTAGAAAATAAATCAAACCTCTACCCCCCCCCCCCACCTTTGAAGTAGCAAAACATAATTTAACTACCTAAAGATTTGTTTATTCGTCTAAAAGTACATAAAAACAAAGCAGATGTTCTTAATACCAGATTAATTCTTTTTATATTGGAAGGTGCCATAATTTGTATCAAACTGAATTCCATTAAGGAACCCTATTTTCCAGGAATACTGAGGTGAAAATTTCAACCTACAACAGTATAATTTCATTATATTGACATTTTATTTTACAACACTATTATTATTGCTGGCATCTCTTAACTTTCCACGAAATCTATATATTATCTTGATTGCGCTGGACTTTTATGTGAATTTTTCGTACTTCTATGTGAATTTAGTAGGAATGCTGCAGTGTCATTTAAAAAAAAATTAATAAATATTTTTATTAAACAGTTTTAAAAACAAACCAAAATTTTTAACAATTTTTTCTTTTCAACAATTTTGCATCGGTAGACATTTCTTACTTATCCATTTTTTCTCCCTTATCTCAATTTATCCTTTATACGTATAATTCTAATATTATTTACATATATACATATACATGACAGCATAAACAATTTCATTTCTATGATCTACATCTTTTCTGTTCCCTCTTATTTGTTATTGCATTTATACTCCCATATCTTCCTCAGTTGATCTTTCCTTGCCTTTTATGTCTCTTCTCTAGCCATTTATACCATTTCTACCACACTATATAATATTCTATTTCTTCTTTTTCTTGTGTCATTTGTGTCATTTTATTTTTACCAGTGTATGCCAGAGAGAAAATTTAGATAACCTTCTTTATTTGGCACTTCGACACAACTAGACACTTCCGTGTCTTAAAACATTTTCCCCATGCATCTGTTCAAATTAGATACCTGAATGTATATTTATATATTGTGATATCCTGTAGTAATTGAGATGGGTAACGCCACCATCAACTTCCATAATCCTTTACATCTTTTGTAGCAAAAATAGTCTTCTAGTGAAGGAGGTTTTGTTGTTGTTATTGTAATCAAAACATTTGCTAAGAGAGACTGATTAGAGAGTAGAGATTGTGGAGGATTGGGCAGAGATAGGCCAAAATCTCTGCCTGCTCTGAACCTGAGGGACTGAGGCCCAAAGTCACCAGGTGAAGCCATGGTCTTGTCATTTCTGGCCTCCTGCATTTAACCACCAATGGGTATCTTATGTATTTAGTAGGGCTGTACATTTAGATGACTGCATGTTTTGTTAATACAGACCAATGGTTTTGTTCTTTTCTTTTCTTTTTTAAATTTTTTTTTCAGAAACCTGGGGGGGGGGTCAAGGGGATTCTGATGCAGCTGCTTTAAGATTCTCATTAACTTTAACGAGTTGACTTCTCAAAATAGAGGCATCTTATTTCAGGTTTACACAAAGCCTGAAGAAATCAGACGGCTCAATCAGTACTCATGCAAAACCTAAAGCAATTCTTCCAAATCAGCTTTGAAGGGTGTATAATCCTAAAATTTATTAGGTTATCAAGTGCCTATAGGAACCAGACTTTTAGGGAAATTCTTTATTTTTTTTGGAATTAACTGTGGTATGCCATGGAAGTCACTTTGCTGACCCAGCAATTCGTCTGCCAGTGGGATGACACTTAATTGCCAGTTTTTCTAAAACTCCAATAACAGTCTCTACTATCATATTTGTTAGAATGGCATTACAATAGTGGTGATGATGGAAAATGTGGCATGTCAGGGAAGATTTTCTGTGA
Source organism: Grayia smithii (assembly GCA_032468115.1). NCBI lineage: Eukaryota > Metazoa > Chordata > Lepidosauria > Squamata > Grayiidae > Grayia > Grayia smithii. Next base: position 142,861 of record JANHFM010001321.1, read on the forward strand.
TGTCACAGAATTGGACTGGCATTATTCCTGCCCCCACAATTCCAAGCAGCAATAATGAATGCCAATCTTTTCTTTTTAAAAAAAAACTGTTAGTAACAGATATGTTAATTACCTTGATAGCCAAATCCTCTCACATCCCCAATAAGACAGCATTGCTCTTCTCATTAATTGAATGCTGTTAGCACTGCCACAAAGGGAATATTATTTGTTTCTATACTGGAACTGAAGAGTTTTCTGACTGAAGCAGAACTATAGTATGGTTAATCTGACAATGTGGAATAATTATGTAGCTGTTCATGTGAATTAATCTTAATCAAAAGAAACAATGGATTATTTGCAAAGAAAAGCTTTCTTCTCAAAATAATTATAGTTTATTTTTTTTGCATAATGTTTGAATTTCCACATTTAAATTTAAAAACATTAGAAAGAGGCTACAAAATTGAATTGAAATGAATACGTGGGCATAGTATACAGGGTTTTTGCAAACAACATCAATTCCAGGGTTTTTTCCCCTTCTTCATTCAATGAAATAAAATTTTGTGGGTTTTTCCTCTTATTGGTGAATTTAGCCATGTATCATTTAGTGGTATTCTCTTCCTCAGAATCTAAAAGATAAACAGAAAGAAACAAACAAACAAAAAGATTACTAACAATGATTATATACCTCCATACCAGAAAAAGAAAGAAAACTAAGCTTCACCCAAGCTATGACAAGCATATCCATTTGTGCCATGCTGAAAATTCCATAAATGTCATTCTTTTTCACCCAAAAAGTCTTTGGCTGATTCAAGCAAAGCAGAATGCCCTGCAAAGCATGAGATCATTACGCATAAGCGTCGTTACGCCCTTTGAATTTTATTTTCTCTGGATATGAATATGGATGGAGTACTTGAAATCCCAAAGAACTTGGTGAGAAAAATGGCCGCACGTGACAAGATATAGCAAGCAAATCACAGTTTGATTTCATTTTTAAAATGAAAACAAGGCAATAAAAAGAAATCAAATATTAATTGCACTGATCCCAGATTCGGTCACGGAGTTCTCTGGATGAAGCACAATGTCTGAATGACTTAAACATGACCGTATATGAACACTCTGTGAAGCAATAGATGGAACAATTTCTTCCTTTTCAAATAGGCCAGTCCTAGATTAGACAGGTCTGTACTTTTTTTAGCAAAACAGGTATGGAAAGTGCAGAGTTGCAGTGGCATGATATAAATAGTATGAAAAGGAGAACCTCAGTTCCTGAGCTTGATTGCCCAAGTGTGTGTTCTCTTTTACACAGGGCAGTTCTTTATCTAGAGAACCACCACAACATGGTCAGTTCATGGGTCACCATCTTTCTTACTATAAGACACATACTGTATATCCAAAAACATTGCTGCCTGAAGAGACATCTTGTTTTGTATTTGTTTGTTTAAAAAGTCCTCCAGTTATTTAAATGAACATTTCTGGCTGGGCATGTGGGAAAAGCATAGCATTTTTCAGAGTCTTCAGCTCCACAGCACCTCCTGACAGGCCTTCTGCTTATTCCAAGCAGACTCCATTTCTTAGGATTTCTAGTCCTTGGAAAGAGCAGGTAGCAGAGGCTTCTGGGAAACAATTTTTCCATCCTCCTAGGATAAACACCAAAGTGGGGTGAAAACCATACAGGCACTACATTAAGCATGAATTAACAAACAAAATTAATGGGTATGTAAAACTAAGTGAAAAGAGAAGGAAGGATAAGATAACCAAGTGTGGCAATCTAGTCTTGAAAAGTAGAGTTCATATATCATGCAGGAAAATGAAAGTTTAGGTTTAATTATGAATGGAAGGATAAAATATATGTCAGAAAGTATGAAATGGTGTTATCTAGGTTGTTTTGGGTATGTAGGAATGTAAGCAATATTGATGGGCAGTATTGCATATTACGTTCCGGTGGATGGTGATCATGGAAGAACTATGGTTTTATGAAAATGCTGCACAACAGTCTGAATGAATGTGACAAAAAAAATCTGCTAGGTAACAATAAGGGGTAAATGAAATGACAAACTGGGGGGGGGGGGTCATTTGAAAATCCAAGAGTGTTCACTGAGTGTCTGCTTAGAAAAACATTTGTTTTGATTATAGATTAATCCATAATCCATATAGATTAAGCATAAATCTCTTCATAGATACACATGGCAGGTGAGAGGCTCTAAATTTGTGACAGACCTTTCCTTGAGACTATGAAAAGTGGATCTTAAAGAAAAATGGACATGGAAGAAAAAGAGTGAAGTGAAAGAGATCAGGGTGAAAATAAATGATTGCAGAAAGAAATACAAATGTTGTATAGAAGATAGAAAGTAGATGTAGAGAAAGATGTGGAAACTGCACTGAATAGAGTGAAAAGAGTTTTGTTACAGAGTACCACAGAGATGTTTGGTGTTATACCAATAGAAATATGAAAAAATGAAAAAATATGTTTGGTAGAATGATGAAGTAAAAGAGGTTGTGGATAAGAAAAATTGCATATAAGAGAAAGTTTTCTGCAAAAATGGAAATATTCCACAGTGTATATGTGGAGAAAAATTTAGTTTTACAGACTGAATTTGATGAAAATAAACATTTATTTCAGAAAGTGAATGAGAAGGGTAAGGGGAATGGATGGAATTTAAAAATAAAAGTGAGAAAATATTTTGGGATGATAAAGAGAAGAATTCATCTGAATGCTATAAAATTAAATGTTGAAGGTAAATGATGAAAAGGAAGTCATTAATAGTAATTCAAAAATGGTAAAGCTATAGATGTACCTAGTCTAATGAGAACAAAGTTAAAATATGGATGTATTTGTTTGTGAATGGCTGTGCAGTTTATTTAACATGTGGGAAGATTGCCTTGGTCTCTGATAATAGGAAGAGTGTTATTACTCTTCTCCTAAAGTAAAGCTCCAGTGGGGTATTATAGTCAAGAATACATGGGAAGATCTTTACAGAATCCTGATAAAACAATTAGAAGATGCAATCATAAACAAAACTATGGGGATTCAGAAAATAGCCTGGTGTTGTGGAAAAGATTTTTTTGTACTTCAGCAGGACATTGAAAATTGTACAAATGTTAAGAAACTTTACTGTGAATTTGTTTTAAAGAAAGTACATTATAAACTGAATTATGGAGAGGGGTATTTTTTTAATGAATGTGGAGTGGAAAGTTGTTCCTGGCTGTGTTAAGAGTTGATACACAATGGAGATAAATTATGTATGAAATTAAATGGAATGTGGAAGGAATGGTTTCAGCACTGAGAAGGAAGGATGTATGATGCTGCCTTGGTTGTTAATGTACTTTTGCATACTATGTAAGGAATGCTTGTGGTATTATTAATGGTGTGTTGGTTCTCTCTCTCTTATAGTAGGCTTTTAATGCCGTTGGTTTAGTATTTGTTACTCTTTCTTCATTTTGCATAATGTTGCAAAACAAGGGACTTACAAGGAAATGACATGTGGCTTATCTATGTTCACAAAATGACTTTTCAAATAAACTCAATATCAAGACAATATCAAGAAAATCAACTCCTGAACATTTTCAATTTTAGGGTAGTAGAGCTGGACAACAAAAAAAACAACCCTGGATTTCCACAAAGAAATACAAAAAGCTCAGTTGTGCTTTCACCTAGTAATTGCCAGGATACATGTAATCTAGTTCGAATAGCCCTAAATTTAATGGATTTTGGCAACAATGCGGAATATTCTGCACAGTGCTAAAGATGGCAATTCCTTCTCACTTAAGTAACAGTGTGTTTCTCCAGTGAAGAAATACAGTACTTTCAAAGATTTTACATAGACTATATTCTTAATTTCAATAAGTACAAATTGATTTAAAGAGTTAATTGATGTTAATATCCTGAAATACACATTTTCTCAGGAAAGCTAGTATACAAACACAATTTTTAAAGTGAAAAGTGTTTGCCAATCAGTTCTAATTACCTGTTTTATTCATGGTTATATGGTTATCAAATTTCCCAGAATGGCATGAGTGACCCATCCATTCCATGTTTTTGTCAAAATAGACTGACATTATGCACTTGCAAAGCATGGATTAGCACATAAGCAAGCAATCTTGTTTTCCCATTGCGCTGTCATGCTGAGTGAGTTATAAGCACAGATTACTGTCAGGCTTCCATGCTCACTTCCAGGGGAATAAGCTCCACTAGTTTGACACCTGAGTAAATGCGCAAGAAAGAATTGTGTGGTCCAGTATCTAAACCAAAAGAAAATGTTAAACACTTGACCAAAATAGCAATAGCACTTAGACTTATATACCACTTCACACTGCTTTCCAGCCCTCTGTAAGTGGTTTACAGAGTCAGCCTATTACCCCCAATATTCTGAGTCCTCATTTCACCGACCTCGGAAGGATGGAAGGCTGAGTCAACCTTGAGCCTGGTGAGACTCAAACTGCCCAACTGCTGGCAGCTGGCAGTCAAAGAGGTAGTTATGTAGACAGATCAGCAGGGATATGTGAATATCCATGCCATTTGTGAATATCCATGCCATTTCCAAAGCTTCATTAAGGGTGGATGTGGAGATATCTTGTTTTGGGGAAGATTATTGCTTGTGGTCCAAGGTAGATTCATCCAATTTCTCAAATTTCCTTCTTGTGTTTCAGCTCCCATGTCCCATTCCCAGCCATTATAGGGAATTTCTTCATGGGTGCAGAAACCTGAAGAGGATGAAAGGCCAGTAGTTCTACTAGTTCTACTTTTAAATTCAAGCCTAGGCTTTCTAGAAAATCTTTATAGCAATATTGTGGACAGGCCTTGAATGGTAGGATGATATTTTCACCACAAACATTACACATCCAATATATATCCAACATATTGGAGGTTAAATATAAAAAGGGCAACTTCTTTCTTAGCATCTTCTGGTAAACATACTAGACTAGCAACGATGATGCTACCTAGTTTGCTAATGAACATCTTCAAGAAAACAACCAAACTCAGACATAGCGGTTAGCAAACAAAATCAACCACTTACTGTACTCAGAAAAAAAACCCTGTCCCATATTAAACCATATGTTTTAAAAGTAGAATTTAAATTGATTACTATATTTAACTCTGCCCTTTCATTGTTGCCTGTTCATGTCTTAACTTTGTAAGTTGCAGGTGTAATAAGTCTTCATCCATTTCTTGGATAAGAAGAAAACATACAACTCACAGCTGCTCCCTCCATCAACAGCAGACAGAGGCCACACTTTTCATCAGGTAAAAAGTGGTGCAAACCTTTCAAATGTTACATGGAACATTGCACTTTCCCACAATGTGCAAATAGACATGTATTTTTCCCCTATTAAAAAGTAGTGCATTGGAACAAGTTGCCATTTATGTAGGGCTGTAGTCATGCTGTACCTCCATCCAGTTTAACCATAGCCAAAAGAGACAGAATATCAATCTTTATATAATGCTTTGTTCAATGAAAAATTAACATATCCAACTTTTTGATAGTAATTTTCAGGGACAGATAAATATCCAGGCTACAAACTCCTCTAACGCTTGACGTGTTCTATGCATGGCACATTCAACCTTTTCTGAAGCTTCAGAATCCCAGCTACTTTCAGAATTCATGGATACAGGATCTTTAAAACAAAATAGCAATATATACTAACTAATCAGGAACCAAGTGAAAGCAGTAAAAACGTCTGTTTGTTTGCGTGGATGTTTGAGTGTGCATTTTTTAAAGTTTTTCTCAAAGATTGTTACTTTTTAAATTAATCTATTCACCATAGTAGACTTGTATGAAAAAAATAATGTAAATTGTTTCAATCTCTGCAATAAAATTAGTTTAACTTTTTTACATATGTATATAAAAATAATTTGAACACCTTCTTGAGAGAGAAAGAATGGTTTAATCTTGACACTTCAAACTAAAAAATCATGTCACCATTCTGTTTTCTTTCCCCCAATAAAAATAACGGCTAGACAAACTAATATATTGAACACAACATTTCTAGAATGTAGCAGTTAAACTGGATAATTTAGAAATTAATTCCATTCTCAACCACAAATGATCATGATGTTTTACAATTAAGAGAAAGCTAGCTTACTATTCAAGGTTTTTTCACTATAAATGTGTAGAAACTTCACATTTAGAGGTAATATATCTGAACACCAAATTCTGGGAACAGAATGGAAAAACTCTTGTCTTAGTTCTTGTTTTTCAAAAATGTGCAGGTAGTCTTTGACTTACTACAACTCAGTCCCAAATTTCTGTTGCTAAACAGGACAGCTGTTAAGTGAATTTTGCCCAATTTTTACAACCTTTCTTATCACAATTGTTAAGTCAATCACTGCAGTTGTTAAGTTAGTAACACAGTTGTTAAGTGAATCTGGTTTCCGATTGACTTTGCTTGTCAGAAGTTTACAAATAGTGATCACATGATCCCAGGACACTGCAACCTTCATAAATACAAGCCAGTTCTCAAATGACCGAATTTTGATCACGTGACTGTGGGGATGCTGCAGTAGTCATAAGAGTAAAAAGTGGTCATATGTCAGTTTTACTGTTGCCATTGTAACTTTGGGCACTAACAGAATGGTTGTAAATCAAGGACTACCTGTATGTTGGATTAGAAACACTCTTGATCTCAGACAACAAGATTCCTGTTCATACCCATCCTGAATACTTTGATTTTGTTGCATCTACATCAGTGCAACTATTTTCAACAGAGTTAATGAAATGTAGTAGAAATTCTTACATACCTGCAGTAGAAATTTGGGTGTATATGAAAGAGAAAGTGAGAGCATGTTATGAATAAAGATAAAGGTCCATCTAGGAATTTTCAGTTACTTGTACTTATGGTATTAATTTTCAGACATTATCATATTTTATAATAATGTGAAGAGATAATGTACTGGCAAATAGTTCTGTATCAATCTGAGAATTAGCTAAATCATATTTATTCAGCATTTTACTGTCATTCATTCAGAGATACTGAAACTGAATAGACTGGTTCAATTTTCAATGTGCCAAACAGCAGCTCCTGATCCTACATTGCAAGTTTTCTGCTGGTTTCTTTTCTATTTCAATATGCAATAGGCAGAGTAAAATATGCTGCTTGGTGGACCAACACTTGTGTTATGAACGCTTCTTCATTCATTGGTGATGGACAGAGAAAGATACAAATCATCTCACTGAAGATGAATTCAGTTTGAGATGAATCTGAAGGAACAAAATGGCTGATAAAACTCCTGGTGTGCAAGAAATATTTGTTGGCAACTTTCTTTAATGTTCACACTTTTGAGATGCTTAAGGTTAATGAGATTGTCAACATGATTTTCCACAAATCCACATATCAAAGCAGGAAACCCATGTTTTTGATGCTGCTTATTACTGCCTTAGGTCTCAGTGCCCTTCATGATGCTTTAAAGGTTAACACTAATTCAGAATCCTTTTTTCAGCAAAATGATTAATTGCTTTCAGTTCATTTGTGCGCCTCTGACTTTTTTTATTTTCCAGGTAATATGAGAAATGCTTCCTTTCTATTTCTGACTGTGATTTTAAGGATAACTTGCTGACTATACCCACATGCTATTTCTATGTCAAAGGCTAAATCATAACAAGGCCGAACTGGAGAAAAAACAAGGCCTCAATATACTTCAAATGATTGTGACCAATGCTTCTGGTAAGCCAGCTCCTTATTTGCAGAGTAGAATGTGGGCTACATTTGCAAGGCCTTTCTCGGACAGAATTTTAGCATCTTTTTCAAAGCACTCTGAATAATGAATTGGATGCTTCTTATTACTAATTAAATCTTTTTGTTGCAGTATTACAATCAGGCCTCGCAGCTCTGCACTTCACACATGCCCAAGTAAGGACATTTCTTTACTATCAAATTATAATGTAGAATATATATTATCTTGTTGGGACTGAGGCTGTTTAACCATTCCTGCTTGAGTAGAAAGTTAAGAGTTTTTTTTTCCGCCCCCAAATAAAATTACAGCAGTATGCACTGCAAGCATAGTTACATTTGTGTATTTTAAAACAGTTGCTTGCTTCTTTAAGTGCAACTGCAGAACGAACTAATTCAATTCAACTATATTTTTAGATTTTCAGTGTGACACGGCAAAATGTGAGATCTGCCAAGGACAACCTCTTAAAGAGATCTCGTCTGGATTTATGGCAGGTGAAGCCAGGGAAGCATTCCTGGGTAGTAGCCTGTCATGGGAGCACTCTCCCTTTGGAATCTTTCCATAGCCAGTCCACTCAGCTTTAAGATCTGTGGACTTCAACTCCCAGAATTTCTCAGCCCACATGGCTGGCTGAAGAATTCTAGATGCTAAGTCTTAAAGTTGCTCACCTGAAGTTGAGGAACACTGCACTAGCCCATGTGTCAAGATCTTCCTGATCTATCTGTCCTTGGAAAGCTCTGCTTCAGCTAATAGAGAAATGGGTCGAAATTTGCACGAAGTCAAATTTTACTTTACAAAGTAAAATCTTGTGTATTTTAAAATTTCTCTAATGTAAGCCTTAAACAATGATGGGTAGGTCTCTAAAATGGAAATAAACAGACACATAAAGACGCTACCCCTCAATTAGGCTTTGCCCCAATATTTACTTCTGAAAGATCACAACTTTTAGGATGAGATATATAACTCAATAATAGAAACGCCCTACTTGGTAAACAGAAGACTTCAGGTTTAATGTTGGCATCTGCCTCTGTTCAAGGTCTATGCAACTGATTTATAACATTATATTGACTGCATTAAAATTATGGAAAACATGTCATGCTAGTAATCTTTTTTATATGCTGAAATAGTATAGCTCTTCCATCTGGCTCATTCCCCATTAGATCTTTTTTTCTCTTGTTCAACATGTATAATCAAAGTTTAAGGGATCATATTTTAATGTTATTGTATTGATTTTTGCTAAATAATAAACATCTTTCCATAGCTATTTTCTGTCTAAACTTGGGATATCTTGTAGCTATAGATAGAAGTTAATATTGGTAACAAAACTAGTCAATCATGATGAAACCATCAAATATGATTTGAATTAATGAAAAAATATTGTATGTGGAGCTTATTTGCTGGTTCCATCTTCTAAAATATTGCTCAATTTGATGCCCAAGGTCAGCATATGCATGAAATATTTCAGTTCTAATTCTAGATATCCTACCTATCATTTGACTGCATGAATTGCTTTTAAAATGTATGTGTCTCTGATGATGGGGGGGGGGGGGATGACCTTGAACTGTGGAATTACTCCTTCATAGCTGAAACTTTTAGCAACACATTTTTTTTCAAGCACAAAAATGTTTATTTTTTTTCCTTTTCTTGAATATATACATTCTCTTGGTAGTGAGAGGTTATACCACTGACCATCATATACAAGGGGCTGAAACAGGCTGTACAACAGGCAGTCGTGGCAAATGGGAAGTTTCAGTGCAAGCGAAAGGGGGAAGACAGTGAGAAGACATTTTCGGTGTTTATGCTCATAAAGCATACATACATGAATCTAAAATAAAGTCTCAAACAATGTAAAGATACATGTTACAGAGAACAGAAATCTCTTACTGTAGATGTATTCTCCCCAGGCAGAAGACTGCGTCAATTTCTACAAAATTCAATTCTAACAGAATTGACGGCATCATATTCAATGGTACCAACAAAATATTGCAGACAGTTCTTGAATACTCAAAGTACAGTAGACTCATACAAATAACAGATGGGCAGCGCCAAACAGCTCCATCCCTTCAGCAGGCAGTTTAAAAATACCGCTGCCCTATTAAGAGTGGCAAAGTGCAAGCAGTGTGCCTTCGGCTCTAGTACTGTGATTCTGTTAAGTGTGCCATTATATTTGTAGATGGGATTCTTTGCTCTTTTTTCCACCAAAGGAACAAAGACTTGCCAACCTGCAAATACATAGTGAGTGGCTCTCGTGTGCCTTTAGACTGACAGGTGAAGATGCAAATTCTACATATGGTAACTTAAAGCAAATGTAAGAAGGAAGGAAGCACAAGTCAAAAGCCCATTCCATTTCACGGAGAATGCACTTAAGCATTTGGTGGACAGGCAGATCACATGCAAGGAGACTTCCGTACTTACAAAGATCTTACAATAACTTTGGGCTGTTGTCCTAATGTCAAGAATTATGGTTAAGCGTATTTCACACATGAAACATGCAAGGTTTGTAATGTAACTGAATTAGATTGTTTGTTCAGAAGATGGCAAAAAATGTTACAGTTGGATATCAGAGGGGGAAGTACATCTGCCTGCCAAATTTGCTGTTTGAAAGGAAAAGAGAGGTTGTCACTTGCAACTGCTTTTCCAAAAAGACCACATAACAATTTTTCCCCCTTGAACACAGAGATACAACTTACATTCAGGCTCCTTCGGTAACAACAAAGCGATCCATTTCATTACACTTTACTCAAAGGGCTGGAGCCCCAGTCAGAGAGGGGGTTAAAAATTTAAACTACCAAACACACCACTTAATTGCTGGTTAAATTAAAAGCATTTAACAGGAGAAAATAAAACTGGTCAAGAATTTCAGATGTAAACTGTCACCATTAAATTTATACCTTTGTATTTTTGCAAATAAAAAAGTTAAGCTTCCCCAAGCAGTTTGTAAATAAAGTACACCTTTCAGTTATTGTTGTGATTATTTTAACCTTTCCAGTTTGAACTGAAAAGCTTGAATTCAAGGCACTATACTGCTGTAAGATCAGTACTGTTCTCCTACCCATTCATTCAAGTACGTTAGTGTTGAACGTAGCTGTTTCAAACACCAGAGAAGAAACTCAACCGTCTTCGGCAATGAAGGAGAAGGAAGGATTGCCGAAGAGCACACAGATTGGTGGGAAAGCATTCCACCGGGCCGGCCTGAGGGGGGCATGGCTAATAAACTAGTGAGCCTGAATGGGGCCAGCAGGGAGAAACAGATTGCCTAGGAGCTAAGCACTGGATGTTTGCCATTTGGAAGTCAGCTACTGAGGTCATTCCAAATTAGGGCCTCTGCAGGGGCACCGGAAACAACTGGAAGCTATTGGGGCCAAGAGCTGGAAACTGTGCAATGCTCTGGCCTCCTCTCATCCCCGGCTGGGTGGTTGGGCCCGACCAGGGCACTCCAAAGAAGGTCGTAGGGAGAACTTCTCCATACTGACCAAGAGGCATCACATAAGGTTTGACTGGGCCAGTTAGGAGAGTACCTGGCATAGGCACTGGCTGGGATGGTGGAACTCCAGAAGTTAATGCAGCTGACAGTGGACAAGTCACTGGAACAACACACTTTTTCCCCATTCCTGTTCTTGCTGCATTAACCTATAAAAGCAAACATAAGAAAGTGTAGTTGTAATTCTTGTTTCCTCTTTTACAGAGCAGTTCATAGAAATTATCATTGTCAAGCCATCTTTTTTACCCTGTTTGGAGGGTACATGTTGGACATGCTCCCTCATGTGGCCAAAATGGCCAATGCGGGAGTGAACACACAACTCCTTCTCACAGTGGGGCTCTAACCCTTCTCATGTTACCGATATAAACAACAAGGGAGTTCTAGCTGAATACAATGCATTTTAAAGCACAGTAGGATCTCCCC